>CM072668.1:32121303-32190389 GCA_036884735.1 Huso huso
GGTTTAATGGTAAATTCAACTGAAATATATGGTGGCGACATGATATATTTTCATATCTGAAACATGATCACTTTCACAGGTGTTAGGAACCCATCAAACCTTGCATTCACTTATTATAGAACACAGGATTCCAGGGCCAGGTGGGCTCCTTATACAATTACAAGCTGCACATGAAGTGAGGTGGAAATAAATCTGTAAAAACAAATTATTCAAATTATTTTCATTTAGCACAATCTCAGCCTTGTTACTTTCGTATGTAATGAAGCGTGTAAGCCTTAGTTTTTTTACCATGAAGTACTAATATGATGTTTATATTGCAAAAGCCCATATAAATTAATATATTATTATTTACCATGTCATAATGTTCAATTCATCCTATGTATTTTGCATGTTCATACACATAGGAATGTATTGCAACTCTCCCTAATGGAAGATGATTTAGAAACAAATGTGTTTCTCTGCACAATCATAATACAGCATTGGACATTCAATTAAACAATGATTGGAAATGACTGAAAAGATATGTTGTTTTATAATTTACATTAATTGCATGTTTCTAGTTTTTTTCTAATATGTATTTTCTTTTTAACTATTTGAATATATCTAACTATTATAAATTCCTTAATTATTATACATGTTTAAAAAATCAGCTATATTTGTTTTCTAATCACCAACCTTTAATTTTATATTATCTTGTAATTTCATTTGAAAAGAGGGCAAAGGTTGGAAGAGAATAATTGTTAAGTGGCTGAGATACGTGGGCGATTGTAATGTCAGTTTTGAACTGACTTTGCAGTTGAATGGAATTCGAGAGGTGCCTCAGGTATGATTTTTTTTAAAAACATAAGATGTCAAATGTATTGATAAGGAGAATACATCATTCCTGGCAAAACCACAAATAGATACGGCTGATGTCATGAATTGCGTTTCTCTGTGATGTGTGGAATACAGCAGGTAAAATCTTAATCTTATTGGCTGAAAATCCACTAAGCAGTCTACAGCATATCTAACTAATACATTATTCTAATTAAGCATATTACCTGAAGAAGAGGGCCATTAAATGAGTTCAATGCAAGGGTATTTAACATACAGAAGGGTCTTACCAGAGGTATTGTTTGTGATTTATGCAGCACTGAGTTTTTTGTTGCTAATGAATACAAAGTTTTCCTCAATATTCCATGAGTAATGCGGTCTACTCAGAATTCCATCTGTGGTCTGGTAGCCTTCACCAGAGCTTCATTATCCCAGCTGATTGGACTATGTTCCAATTGCTTATTTCAATAAGCAAATAATGCCTCAGTTCTAAAAAAAATCTTCTACTTACTGTAAACATGTAAAAGAATAAAGTACTGGTAACTTTTATTTTTTTAATTAGGATTTGAGTTCAGGTTCATGATATTTGTATACGTTTAAGTATTTAAGTTACCGTTAGGTCTTCATTATTTATTTGCAAAAGTAAAAAAATAAATTTAAAAGTTTTAATAATTAAAAAGAATCTTAGTAGCCTACTGTGTTAGTGTGTTTATAAGGGGTTTATTCAACGCCTCCTTCCTGGCTTTAGTGAAGAGAACCATGGGTGCCTATGGTTTTATAGCGAAGTTGCTGAAACTAAATCATGCATTCAGTTGTTTTGATTTCTACGGCTTGACAATTCAAACAGGAGACAAGTTGCTATTGTAGTTACTAAATTGCAGGTGCCAGCAAACAATGAATACCTTGTTTACATATTTTTTCCAGTGGATTGATTTGGAACAGTGATTAAACATAGTTTTGGTGATAACATTCAGGTCCTTTACCAGAATTAGGAACCTCATAATGACCAATCAGGTTAAAGGAAATCTTTAAGACTCTGATTCGTTTTCTAATAAAATTAGTAAGACGATTTATATCTTTATACAGCTATATGTCTTCCACCGACTTCCTCTCAATCAGCAAATTAAAATGATGGGCAGATTGCAAATATTTTAATTTCTGAAGGGGAAGAAATCTATTCAAATTTAAGAAAATGCCTCAACAATGAAAAAAAAAAAGAATTGGATGAATGTGGGAAATGAGAGTATTCATCAAATCTCTGCTAAGCGTTCTTGTGATTTATTTGCTATCAAAGCCCTCAAAATTAGTCTTTTTTATACAGTTGGGTGTACATTATTCCTTATATTTCTCTTTTTTTTAAATATGCAAGTGTGATCCAGAGAGGGTAATCTATACACTCTGTATTATTCTCGCATAAACTACCGCGTAAAACCTGCTAAACCTTGAAAGGAATAATGACTATGATGATTTACTTTTAGGTCTTAAAGGCTCAAATTAACGAGACAATGATCTTTCTATTTAGACTAAAGCATTTGGTTAATGACAAAACAGCAATAAGTCTTAAGAGATAAATGCCAACTACTCAACAGGGATAATACACTTCAAAGGAGCTTGTAATTTAGATTTTCTTACAAAGTAAAAACAACATACAGTACCAGGCCTGCCTTTTTGAAAATAATTAGCATTTCTTTTCTTTAACAGTTTCAAGCAAGCGACAGGTTTGCTAGTTCAAGTGTTTATACATTTTAGTCACCACCTTCTTCTGCCACGGAAGGCATTACTGTGGCTTCTTTTTTTTATAGGAGTGGAAATACTGTAAAACTGTAAATTCAAACAGTAAAGAACATTTTCTATGTATTTATTTGTACTGTTCCTTAAACTGGATGATGTCTCTGGTCATTCAGGTGGTTCTGTATGCAGTTACTTTTTTTTTTATAAGTGTATTAAGGAACTTTTGACAATGAGGCTGCTCTTATGTTTTACAAACACTGCTAGGGGCATATGTAATGCAGGCTAGATTTGCTTAAAGTGTCTTTAAATTAGTAAGTGCCTGCCCCATCTAGAGCCAGATCACTAAGATGGCACTGGTGGCACTTCTGGACTGTACTTTTGGATAATCAGCCTGTTGCACTTAGCTCTATGAGAGGTAACTAGAACTGAAGAGCAGCTCCCAAACTCTGATAGAGAAAGCATCTTAAAAACTGATTTTTAAAACACAGTATTTGAGTAGTTTGCAATAAGAACCACTAAGATTGCATACATCCTATAAGCACAATGTGGGATGTATGTTTCAAGTTGAGTTAGGATATGGCTTTTGTAGATTGATTAAGCATTTTTTGTGAAGCTGGCATCTTTCCAAATCCTGGCGAGTCATTGCAACAAAATACGTGAGGGACGTGTTTATGCAACTGGAAAAGCAACACTGGGATGCAAACAAAAGTTTCAGTATTACATCAAAGGGTGTCAGGACTGATTGTGAATTATTCAAGATCTATACTGTTTTTACATGCAAATAACCACTGCTAGGAACTTGTAACACAATTCTAACGATACGCTATTCCTTTATTTTTAAATTGCTGTTTGCTGTCCCACAGATCACGAAATTCAATATACCTCTCATTTAAAGACAAAGTTCTACCAAAATAAACTTTAAAATAATGCCAGATAATTAATATGGATTTAAGAGTTTCAGAAGGTTGCATAGGAGTAACATCTGAATAACAAATGTTTTTTATTGTTGTTTTGTATTATGTTTATAATTCTGAAGAAAATTGTAAAAAAAATAAATAAATGGCTGGTCATAATGAATTTGAATCCACAGGAATATTAGCTAATGCTTTGGAATCTATAGGAGGATCTGGTCATTGTTTCAAAGTGTAACTTATTTTATAACAAATTATTTTCTTAAACACATTCAATTCCTAAGTTACCCCATCTAAAACTATTCAGTTTTAATTGTTTTCTGCCAACTGTGCCAGAATTGTAACTATTCTTTTATGTATTTTGCAGAGCTGGCTTAAATTAGTTTTTAGAAGTATACTATAGAAGAGGTGTGAACAGATTCTAGACTGAAAATCATGGTACTGCCTGTGTGTTTTTTATTATTGATTAATTTAACGTAGTCTACCAGATGTGGGCTTAAAATGACTTGAAAAAGCGTGCCAGATACAGGGTGTTTTCAGTTTTCTTCCACCCTTGCCTACCTCTAGTTCAAATGCATTTTATTTGGGAAAAAACGTTACTTAAATAGAACTACCACTCAGACAAAATTCATAAATATTTGCAGACACAAACGTCTTACCTGCGCACACATATTCAACTTGCATCCAGCATAACAATTCTTTTAAACTTATACATTTTGCATGAGGTGTTTTGTTTTTTGAGGTCTGCGTGCACACAAAAGGGTCAGGAGATGGAGAGGGGCATGGTCATGCTAAAACTGAACTACAGAGATGCTAAATTTAGTAATTTTGTAAAACCAATCCCAGCAATCATTTTGAACTTTATTACTTTATATTATACTTTATTGCTTATTTCTTGGTGACTGTTTCCTAGCGGCTCTTCCTTAGTATTCCATTAGATGCACTATACTTTATCAGAAACCAGACTTTGTGCTTTATACTGATTTAGTAATGAACATCTACACCCTCCCTATTTAAAATGTAACCCTGCACTTTTCCTTTTTTATTTTTTTCCCACCCCTAATCAACACCTCTCCTGCTCTCTGGCTCCTTTCCTTTCAGCCTTTGAAACTGCTCTGTTCTTAAGAAAGCTATCTGACCTTCTTCTTCTTTACAGAACTATTGCTCTGTCTCTCTCCTCCCCGTTTCCTCTCCATAACTTTGGGGCAATCTGTCCACCACCAGCTGATATCCTTTCCTCACTGGTGATCTCTGCTTGACCCTCTTCAATCCGGGTTCCATCCTGCACACTTCATGGAAACCGCCCTCCTCTCTATAACTTGACTCTCTCCTCTGTTTTAGACACCTCCCTCTCCTCCTCCATTCTATTTCTCCTTGACCTGTCCTCTTTTTTTGACACTGTCAATGGGTGCCCATTCTTTTCTCCTGTGTCCTCTCTTTCTGATTCACATCTCTCTAATTGAAATGCGCTCTCTCTCTTCCTCATAGTCACCTCTCTAAAATTTGTAGATCCTCAAGGATCTGTCAAAATTCTTTTACACTACATGGCTCTTACTAGGTAGTCATCTCCTCTTTTTGCTTTCTCTTACTACCTTTATACTTTTTAATGCCTAAGATCTTCTCTCTTTCCTCCTTTGACTCCCAAATCTCATCCAGAATCTCAGACTCTCTCAGCTATATCAACTGGGACATTCATCTGTTACCCTCTCCATCTCCATCTCTCCCCTATCACTCTCTCCATCTCCTTCTTAACTAAAACCTTTGTTTATTTGACCTCACCCTCTCCTTCTCTCAGCACATCTCTTCCCTGAGGCGTGCTTGACACAGATTAGGGCTGCTGTAACTCTCTCTAGCTGGTCTCCTGCCCGGAAACCGCCCCAGCCCCTTCATTCTCATTTCTGCTACTGTCTGTTTTCTCCCAACCTGCAAGCTGCTGTGAGGCATCCCTCTGCTTCACATGCTCTACTGACTGCCTAGTGTATTCTAAGACCCTCCAATCCTTGTGTCTCTTTACGCCTGGAAGTCGCTTTGGATAAAGGTGTCTGCCAAATAAACTAATAATAATAATAATAATATCTTTAAAAAATGTTTTTACTATACTAGCATTTCCAATGCTTTACACTCCTATACTTGTGACAGGGCAAAGGCCCTGCTGCTTAGAAATATGTGTTTTTTTGTGGATCTAAAGCAGCCATCTTGGACTCAGTTGTGGAGAGGAACAGCCTGGGGCCAAGATGGTCACTTTTACAACCATATGTTAAATAAGGTTTAATTGTTTAATTATTATTATTATTTATTTATTTATTTCTTAGTAGATGCCCTTATCCAGGGTGACTTACAATAATTGTTACAAAGATATCACATTATTTTTACATACAATTACCCATTTATACAGTTGGGTTTTTTTTTACTGAGCAATCCAGGTAAAGTACCTTGCCAAAGGGTACAGAAGCAGTGTCCCCACTGGGGATTGAACCCACAACCCTCAGGGTCAAGAGTCCAGAGCCCTAACCACTACTCCACACTGCTGCCCTCATTAGAAAAGTATGGGATGTGGCCAAGTGATGATTGATTAATTAACCCCTGTCCACATCCTATAAAAGAGAACACAACAATGTTTGTTTGCAGTGGCAGTGGATGAGAGATGGTTCAGTGAAGGCGCTTGCCTTGCCTAGCCTGAACAGTGAAAGAGTTAAGAGAAATAATGCACGTGATTGCCATAGCATGGGTGCTGTTTTCTTCTGAAGAGTTTTATTTAAATGATTTATTTGTTTAAACCTTTTGTTTTGTTCCTGTTTGTTTACAACCACCGCAGTTTCTGAGTCTGGGTTTACTATTTCATACTTTACAAGTATGGTGTGAGAGAGAGAACATAGGGGAGAATGATGGATGGGAGCATTTGGCGTCAGAATGGAAATGCCATTTAACTAAGACCATTAAGAAGCATGTAAGGAACCTGTATCTGTTGTATCGGTGTTGTTCATTGCATGTAGCATGTTTACTCAATAAATGATTAAACATACATTAGAAAATGGATCTGAGATTTCCTTTAACCTGACTGGCCTTAATCAGGAGGGGACCCCGGCAAACCCCTCCTTTAGCATGCATGATTCCTTGTCTTCTTCTTCAGATACTGATGCCTCTATTTATGTGAGGGCCCCAAGCGGCAGACCCCCCTTCTATAATGTTGGGCATTTGAAGATATGAACACCAGGCTCTATATGTTCTAACATCTACAAACTTTGTTTTCTTTTCCAGTTCAGCGAGCCTCTTTGTATGTCGGTCACCTCAAAGACGGTGCCCCCTCTTTGTATGTCGGTCACCTCAAAGACGGTGGCCCCTCCTGTTTGTCGGGGTCTCCTCAGCGACGGAACCCCTACTGTATATGTTGGGCCATTGAATAGCAGGAACTGCTTTTTACGTGTTAATATTACTAATCAATGTGTGTTTTTCTTGGTTCATGAAGGCTTAGGTATGTCGGGTCATCTCAGAGACGGTGACCCCCTCCTGTTTGTCGGTCTCCTCAATGAAGGAACCCCCCCTTTATATGTGTAGAACCTTCGAAGGATGGAGCCTCTCTCTTTATATGTTCTATTTGTTACTAATGTTATGTCCTAAACATTACAGCAGGTGGCCTAGCTCCACCCTGTGAAATGTTAAAATTAAGAGGTAAGCAATGCAGTTTCACTTTACGTTGCCTCTATCTGTCCCCTACTGAGTGCTGTGTCTGTTGATCGCTCATTTTTGGTTAATGTAAGCCACCTCCACCTTCACAGTAAGCTACTGACCAAAAGATACGCCTGGACTGCTGGGGCTTTTCATATCACGGTGGTCACGGGTAAGTCTCTTATATTTATTGTGCACATTAAATTATCGCTTACAATACATGTATTGGTATGGTATGTAAATACTGTGCACGTAAATTAATGCATTCTCTGTTAGTAAACGGGGCACTAACTTCAGATTTATCACGCACTTTACGTGACTGCTAACTCCAAATTTAGCGCCCTTTCGGAAATGAGGCCCCTTGAATGTTATCTTTCAAACTATGTTTAATCACTGTTCTAAAAATACGTAAATACAGTATTCATGTATTTTTTTTTTTACTGTAGCTAACATAAATACACAAACCTGCACTCAAATCCAAATTAAAAAAAATTCCAGCAGCTCTTAAAACAAGGGAGAAAAGTTATCCACATAGTTTGTAAAAGTGTACTAGAATCTTTTGCTGCTGGTAACATCTTTTTTTTTCTTCAGTAGTAAGGCTTATTTAAAGTCCTGGATGAAACAGGATTACGATTGTCAAATGTTACATGAACTTAGTGCATGCAAATCTTATGCAGTCAAAACAACTCTCGATCCACCTACACACAATATAATCAAGCAACATTCTAAATGGCATAAAAAGGTCGTCCCACAGAGTTGCTTACCTACTGTATTGTTAATCCATATCAGTCTCTTGATTTATAGCGAGGAGCACTGCAGTCGTGTATATGTAATACCCTTTAAGAGCCACTGTAAAGGGAGAAAGTTTGAAGAGAGTGGTGGTTTAGACAGTGTGACTTGTATCTGATATGCAATGTTACAATATTCACTAAAGTAATACAACTACTGTTGTTGAACCCAGACAAAGCCCTATATAAGACTGTGGGTAATGTGCCCTGCCCCTGTGTGCATTTCTGTGTTATATGTTGCGTGTGGTGTGTTAATGTTGGTGTATAGGCATGGCTGCACGGATATAAATGGGTGTGCAGCACGAGTTATTTAAAATGTATATGGTGTATTTAGGCACGGGATTGGTTACTTCACTTCATTTTATTTAAAGTATTTAATATGTAGCACGAGGTTGCACATAATTAATTCACGTGCTGGGATTCAAGTGAATAATTAATTAGTAATTGAATCACTGCACAACAGTATATATAGGTGCACGCTACTTTTCGGGGTTGGGTGTGTTCGTGAGTGGAGAACGGGTGTGAAGAGGAGGTAAAATAAACGAGAATAAAAAATAATAATAATAACAACTGTTTAGACTCCACCGTGATTGTTTGTCTGTGCATCCACGTTTTGTTTAGTGTAAATCCGTCTTTCTTTATTTTGGCCAACGTGCCATTTTGTTTTGTTCAGTCTGTGTTTTCTGTTTTGTTCAACCTTTTTTTTGCAATAAACCGGGCGCAAGCAAGCGCCTTCATCATTTCACCGTCCTGTGTGTGTTTCCTTTCCTGGGTCTGACGTAATCACTCAGCCAGCCGTGTGACAAAGACATATATATTGCATATACTGTTAATGAGGCAAATCAAAGGCCCTACAATACCACAGATCTCTGTTCAACTTACAATTGTTGGCAAACATTCCTGAGCATTCAATCTTTTTGTTGCATGCAGAACTAAGCTAACAGACTCAAGTGGTATTGTGTGGCGAACACATTCTGCAGACCTTCATGTAGCTGAACACAGACCACAGAGTCAGAAAGGTCACAGTATCACATTTCTGGAATCAGAAGTCATAGACACATAGCCATACTCGGAGATAGAGTGCTACAGTATGTAAGGAATTTTTTTTAATACTGTATATCCTCTTTTACCTGTAAGCATTTTTAAAACAAATCACTCAAAATTGTTGGATGGATGTAGATAAGTCTGGGATAGGTTATTCTTGATGTGGATTTCAAAAACTGTTCAGAATTGAAGATATATTTCACTACAGCACTTTACTAAGTTAGAAGATGCAATGCTAATTGTTTTTCATTTTTGACACTGCAATGCACTGATGCCCTTGTTGCTCTGTCTGGAATTGCATGAGTGTTTGGTAAATTTGAGTTGTTGTATGGTTGCTCTTTGAAATCGCTTTAATTTGTGTTGCACTGCATGGTGCTGTATGTGTATTTAAAACAAATGCCCTATTCACAGTCAAGCTGTGAATATCCAGACTTTGATTATCCGAACACCTCTGTTGTCTGAACAACCCCTTAACCTGACTTGTGTGATGTTCTCTTATTAGCCCTGAATATTGTAGCGTCGGGTCTCAAGGACCCGCTGAATGGGACTTGTTGCTGTTGCAGCCTGTTTCCAACCAGGTCCACTCTTTCCTGCCTGCGGACTCTCTATGAAGCTGCAACCTGCGTGCTGACAGGGAGAGTGCTGAGAGAGTGACAGCAGCAAGAGCTAAAGACCATTTGCGAGCTAAAACAACAGCACTTATAAACGCCAATCCAATTCTACAATAAATGGCCTCTTTCCAGTGCCAAAGAAATCTTTCGAAGTGTTTCCTTTCTTCCCACTGGAACCCACTACACACCGCCGCCACAATATGTACCGTGCAATATTTAAATGTGAAGGAATTGTATAATATCTTGATTTAGAATTTGGAAAGTCACATTGACACTGTCACGGTTGTAATTATGTGACTATCTGAACAATTTGACTATATGAACACCCCCTGGTCCCAATTAGTTTGGATACTAGGGTTTTATTGTATCTTGAATGTATTAATCTGTTGATCTCTTTAGCCAATATAGACACGTTTCTGATGGACACTTGTAGTTGTTAAATTGGTGTTCACTGATTTTGCACCCCATTACCACATGTTATTCAGTGACATTTGTCTGTAATGCAGGATACTGTTTTCCTTGTTGCATCTGTTTAATAATTTGTAAAAAAGCAGCTGTAGTTTTTGTGAGCTTCTGGGCCAGGCCTTCATTCAAAATTAGGATTTGTTCTCAGCTGACTCACCTGGTAATTTAATTAATTAATTAATTAATTAATTAATTAAATTAATTGGTTGATTATTACAGTTTCTACAAAGTAATATGGATAAAATCTGGTTTGTTCTAATATAACTTACCATAAACTTTTTTATTTAGTTTAAATGAGTGTATCCTTGATATAACAATTAATCCTTTGTCATTGTTAGTTTAATTTTTGAAAAAAAAGTTCATGCCACGACATTCATTTTTGTCTTCTACATGAATTATATGTAATTGAATAAATACATAGAAAGAATATGTGTGATTAAATTTGATAGCTGAAGATATTTTTTGGTTCTACAGGGTCAGACTGAGGCACAGGGAGTTCGTTATATCTACAGTGAGTGGTGGTTCTACAGGCACAGGCAGTCTAGACTGTATTGAGATCAACATCCCTAAACTGACCTACTTCTGTTCTGTTGCCCTGAAGTCCCGGCCTCCCAGCGACTGCGGGCCGTTCCGATTAGCTGGGCAAGAGCCTTCACAGGCACCGTCTTGCAGTTGTACTGCTAAGGTTTGTTCAGGTAGTACCCTGGTATATGATTTTTTTTTTACTATGTTTTGGATATTTTTTTTTACCATGTTAGGGTCCTCATAAAAAAAACGTTCTCACAGTGAAAGCATAGCGAAGTGTAATAAAGCACAGTAAAGAATTGTAAAGCATAGGTAAGCATTGTAAAGCATCTTAAAAAACATGGCACGTCATTCATGATAAATGTATGATATGTATAACCATGGGACAAATACAAAATTATTTTTTAGCATATGGCACAGCGTATGAGCTAAGATATCCCAGTGTTATGATTCAGATGGTGTTGAACACATAACTTCCACCTCAAACTTACTCCACTCCCTGCTTCATTAAATGAATGTTTTAGTTGAGTAACTGTTGGTTGGACAAGTTGGTTAATGACTGACTCATAATAAACTATAGAGACGGAGTGTGATATAGTCTTCAGGCTGTTTCACATTATTTTAGTTTTGGTCTGGCTTTCACTCCCTCCTGTAGATTAACAAAGTCATCTCCTCCAACTCCAAGATTGGTTCATCATGTTTAACAACATGACATTAAATTAAAGCTACGTGATTTTTTTTTTTAATCACAGGCTTTAACAACACAATCTGTGCTGCTTGTTCTCTGTGCTGATTGTGGTTGTTTGGAATCCCTTAGTAACAATTGCCAGAGATAATGCTGAAATTACCTTACAGGTAACCTTATTTTTTTAACTCTGTGGTGGGGGTAATACATCAGAGGTAGTTTGTGTTGGACCCTCTGAGTCCGCCACGTTTCTGAGGCTGAATGTCTTTACTATGCGAGAGCAGGGTGATGTTTTATCGTTTAATGTTCAAACTGCATTCAGAGTAAGGGAGAACTTGCAATGCAATTAATGTACTTTCTTTTTGTTAAACTATCACGCCTATTCCTTTTAAATGTTTAATCTGTTGCTCCTAATTTTGCCAGAGGGAACCTGTTAGATTTGTCTTTTTAGATCAACAGTAATAAATCCTGAAGTTGTGCCAACGGTACTCCCAAGTAAATTTGTTAAGCAACAAGCTGTGGGAAAATTACATAACTTACATGTACTAGCTACCACACGATCCACAAGTCTACTACTTGATGGCAAATGAAAGGCAACTGAAAGTTTAAACAATATGGAAAACAGCTAATCAGCAATGGGACCCCAACAATTTGCTTGAGCAGATTGGTCCCAAGACAGCCTACCCAAACAAGCTGGTTATCAGTACCAAGTTAGACAAACTATATGAGAACCTGGCTGACGGGCTTCAGTAAAAAAAATAATAATAATAAAAAAAAGTAATTTTTCCAAATCGTTTGCTAAGCATTTACAGTTGCAACAATCTGAACATTTGAAAAAAAAAAATCTAAGCTTGTTGATAAAACACTTGCTAGTGTGCATATTTGAGAGGAGGTTACAAATTAGTTCAAATGACTGTAATTGAGCCTTAAAAAGTGTCCTTTACTTTCCAAAGCTTGCGATCAAGAGTCATTTTACACTAAATAGCGACTTTAATCTACGGCACCTGAACAAACTCATATCGATGCATGCTTTTTTTCTATCCAGGCGTCAATCTGTGTGTTCTGTCACGTCTCTAGAGGGCACTTGATGAATGATCTTCAACAGCAATGCAGTTGAGCAATGCAGGTTCTGTTTCTGTGTGATGGACTAACGTCAACTAGGGGCTAAGACCACCAAATGAATGTCTCTTGTGCTGTGTGTGGATTTGGGAGTCATACAAATACGACACCAAGGGTAGCTAGAGATGAACATCACTAAGGGTTTGGACGCGTACCTTTAAGCTTTAGGTTGCTGTTTTCTGATATGCTGTAAGCATCCAAAAAGCACAGGGTGTAACATCCTAGGTTTCACTGTGTAGAACTGAGTTAGGGTCTGGATTGGGAATACGCTCTTTTTTTAAAACTGGTAGTAAGTTTATTTTGTGTTTTTATTTTCCTTGTCAAGCAAAAAAAGTGTAAGATTAGGATTTTTTGTTAGTTGACAAGGGTATCATTAATTAACATGAGGAAATTGAAATTTTATATTTTACTAGCCTTAAGTTTATAGAGAGAAAAACAGGTAGTTATAAAAACAGTTAGGTTAATGAAATTTGGAAGATATCATTTTTTTACAATTATTTACTTAAAGGGGAAATAATCCAGGAGCATCTGAGGAGTTTGTGTGTAAATATAACTGGAAGTGTGGATGTTTTTCAGTGGATGGATTGATAACCTGTGCTGATCACCCTGCCCTCAGAGTTGAATTAGGATGCCGTGCTGCCTACCCAGGCCCCATAGCAGCTGCAGTCTTGGCGCTGAATACCTGTGGTTTGCTTTCTGAGAAAGGCAGGCTAATTCCTGCCACAGTGCTGGAAATTACTCCCTGTCATTGGTTTTTTGTTTGTTTTCATATTTCAGATAGACTGCGGCACACAAAGCTGCTGTCAAAGTCATAAGACGATTGCAGTACTTTGTAGCCAGACAGAAATTTCAGGTAAGAAGAAAATTTGTTCAAGAAAATGTTAAAGTAATTAGGAAAAGGAAAGATGGCCCAGTGGATGAATGTGACAGGTATTACTTAAAATTGTTAACAACATCTGTCCTGCTTTAAAAAAAATGAACTTGTACCAGTACTACATTATATATGTCATACATCCTCACCACAAATTACTTCCACCATATATATATATGGACAGACAACCAGACGGATACATTTAATTATATATCCGGGTACTCTGAATAATTTATGTATTTAATAGGTGGTACACAGATGAACCAGGGACATCTAGATTTGTTGTCAAATGTACCACCATTTTAAAATAAATAAATAGGTAAATTAATAACTTTACTTGTGGTAAAGAATGTCAGAAGCTGGTTTTGTCAAAATTTGATTTTAAAATGTAAAGTGTGACATATGCCAGACACCCAGTGTTTTCTCTTTAACTATATAAACATGTGTATGTTTTGGCTTTTACAAAGATTTTAATTGAACGATATAAAAGTGCCACTTTTACCCTGGCACAACAGTAACAAAAATGTGTGACAGTAAAACGTTTTTGCCTTTCACCTCTGGTGAACATGGTTTGAATTTGAAGCTAGGTCTACACCAAAGCAACTTAAGGGCTCCACATGGCACAATTTTGTTCATCAGGCTCTGTTGGTTAAAGCCCAGGATGGAATGGCAAGTGTGGGTTTTCAGGCCTTGAGTATCTTAATGTACACCTTCAAGCACAACTGTATTCCAGCTAAGAATTCATGCAATGCTGTAATCAATTATTTAAAATACAAAAAACTTGTGTTTTGCAGCAAGCAAGGAAACCTTATGATTAGGGGTCTACTTAAATCGCGGTAAATTTACGTATTTTTCACGGGTATGTTGCGGAATAAAATTAGGATTTCGCGGACATTTCGCGGACCTGTTTAAACATTAAATAAACCTAAGTAGACAGTATTTCAGAACACTATAAAGCCTAAAAATAGTGGTACTTGCTTCATTTCTAAAACAGAGTGCTGTCATTTGTTAAAGACGAGTATGCAGCATCCCCCTGCAGTTGACTTGCCCATACATTGAGACTGCACGTCTGCATCCACTGAATTGCTTGGAAGTTAAGGCAAAGCTTTGCCAAGTTATACAGATGTGGAAATCGATTAGAAACAGCCCAAAAACTCGGTTACACAAGGGCATCTGGCATACTTTAATAAAGGCAAAATAGCAAATATATTAAATGATTACTTTTCACAGATTTTTACAAAGGAGGACACGGACAACATGCCCCACATGTCGACCTGTTCCTATCCAGTTTTAAATAACTTTAGCATAACAGAGGCAGAAGTGTTAAAGGGACTAGGAGCTCTTAAAATAAACAAATCCCCTGGGCCGGATGAGATCCTCCCAATAGTACTCAAAGAAATGAAAGAAGTTATTTACAAGCCGCTAACCAAGATCATGCAACAGTCTCTTGACACAGGGGTTGTACCGACAGACTGGAAAATAGCAAACGTAATACCGATCCACAAAAAGGGAGACAAAACTGAACCAGGTAACTACAGACCAATAAGCCTGACTTCTATTATATGTAAACTTATGGAAACTATAATAAGATCCAAAATGGAAAAATTACCTATATGGTAACAATATCCTGGGTGACAGCCAGCATGGTTTTAGGAAAGGGAGATCATGTCTAACTAACCTACTTGACTTTTTTGAGGATGCAACATTGAAAATGGACAACTGCAAAGCATACTGACATGGTCTATTTAGATTTCAGAAAGCTTTTGACAAAGTCCCGCATAAAAAGATTAATTCTCAAACTGAACGCAGTAGGGATTCAAGGAAATGCATGCACATGGATTAGGAGTGGTTAACAGGTAGAAAACAGAAAGTACTGATTAGAGGAGAAACCTCGAAATGGAGTGAGGTAACCAGTGGTGTACCACAGGGATCAGTATTAGGTCCTCTGCTATTCCTAATCTACATTAATGATTTAGACTCTGATATAGTAAGCAAACTCGTTAAATTTGCAGACGACACAAAAATAGGAGGAGTGGCAGACACTGTTGAAGCAGCAAAGGTCATTCAAAATGATCTAGACCGCATTCAAAATTGGGCAGACACATGGCAAATGAAATTTAATAGAGAAAAGTGTAAAGTATTGCATGCGGGCAATAAAATGTTCATTATAAATATCATATGGGAGATAGTGAAATTGAAGAAGGGAACTATGAAAAGACCTAGGAGTTTATGTTGACTCAGAAATGTCTTCATCTAGACAATGTGGGAAGCTATAAAAAAGGCTAACAAGATGCTTGGATATATTGTGAGAAGTGTTGAATTTAAATCAAGGGAAGTAATGTTAAAACTCTACAATGCATTAGTAAGACCTCACCTAGAATATTGTGTTCAGTTCTGGTCACCTCGTTACAAAAAGGATATTGCTGCTCTAGAAAGAGTGCAAAGAAGAGCAACCAGAATTATCCCGGGTTTAAAAGGCATGTCGTATGCAGACAGGCTAAAAGAATTGAATCTATTCAGTCTTGAACAAAGAAGACTACGCTGGCGATCTGATTCAAACATTCAAAATCCTAAAAGGTATAGACGATGTCAACCCGGGGACTTCTTGAAAAACTTGAAAAAAAAAAGGACCAGGGGTCATAAATGGAGATTAGATAAAGGGGCATTCAGAACAGAAAATAGGAGGCACTTTTTTTTTACACAGAGAATTGTGAGGGTCTGGAACCAACTCCCAGTAATGTTGTTGAAGCTGACACCCTGGGATCCTTCAAGAAGCTGCTTGATGAGATTCTGGGATCAATAAGCTACTAACAACCAAACGAGCAAGATGGGCTGAATGGCCTCCTCTCGTTTGTAAACTTTCTTATGTTCTTATGTTCTTATGTCTTCATTTCCGCCTTCTTTTGATTGACATAATGCAAATGTCTTCCGGCAAACAGCGCACCAATAGAGAGCCTAGGTGTCCAGCTATCTGCACATACAGACCTGGTTGCTGTACTGGTGATCTGTGCATTGCAAATCTCAAACGAAAAATGTCCAGTATACTGCACATCGGAACGAGGTTGACAAACACATTGCGAAAGTGTAAAAGTGCTTAAACAAGTAAGTCATACCGTCTCTGCAATTCTTTGATCCGTTCCATCTTGTTCAGATGTCCCTGAGAATATAGTTCAATGACGTCTCGGACATCATAAGTAGGACCTACCTAATAATGGGCGATTTCTCGGGATTTCATGGAAATCGTGAAATTGAGGGTCTGTGAAATTCACCTCTTAGGGGCCAATGCATACAAACAAGTATGGGAGGAAAAAAAAAAAAACTTGTTTAAATGAACTACTGCACAACGCATAAGTGGCATAAACTACGATTATCTTCCTTCTGCAGATAGCCCATTTTTTATTCCTTCGCCGTCCGTGTGCATTGCATAAAGCAAAATACAAACAAACAAAAAAAATGTCCACAAGTAACATTTACAAAATAAATTCTCCAAAGCAGTTAACGTTCTTGTTTACTATTCAAATGACAAAGTTTTCAGCCTATCAGTGCGTCTTTACTGCTTTTATGTGATCTGTACTGTGCAGGAGGGGGCGGGACAAAGGTGCTGCATTGTTTTGATTTAGGTTGCTAAAATCTAGTTTTCAGCATTTGGAGGGAAAATAGTAGAAATGGACGACAAAAAAAGCAAAGTATATTTCGGCTGATGATCGTTTTAAGATATTTCCCAAACAAACTACATGCAGACTGAGGTAATTGTTTTCCATATCTTAATGTGTATTTGGAGAAAATACGATCGATCGCTATTTAGATTCAGAATCACACATTAAAAAAAAAAAAAACTTCAGAGGATGCGGAACAGAACGTAAATTAAACAGCAGCTTTCAGAAAACAAACTGGAAAGTCAGCACAGACAAGAAGTATTCCTGTCTGCAAGTTAAATCAGTACTAAAACGATCCAGCACAGCCACCTCACTTCAACCTGCTGCTTACAGTTGGAATTCTAGACCCGAATAGCCACGTCTTCTTTGTTTTGACTTGATACTAATAAAATAAATTATTGGATGTGACAAATAACATGACAACGAACGTGCTACTTACAGCAACAAAATGCACCTTGGCTGACAATGCAAAAAGAATGTTTTTTTTAAATATTACCTTCAATATTTTATTTTACATTCATACATTAATCTTTTTATAAGAGCCTGCTGATGTTACAGGAATGTAAATAACATCTCGATGTTGGTATTTAGTAATATTTTTTTTCGACGAAACAAATGCAGTCCAGTAATCTGGACATTTGGAATTAAGGACTTTAAACCTGTTAGAATGCTTTACATGTGACATGCATAAAGTACAGAATTTATTTGATAAATTGCATAATGTTTATTCTGGAGTGAGCACAGACGAGGTTCTACAGGTGTTAGATGATCGTGACGTTGGTGTTGAGTGTAGTGAGGATGAAGAATATCATTCAGAAAGTGACAGTGACAGGGATTCAGATTCATCAGACGATACAACAGCAAAAGAGGTAGTTACGAAAAGATGACAGATTGTGTGAAAAATAGTTAATTTAAATTAGTCAGGATTTTGAGTAATGTCTAACTTTGCTTAATTGTATAAATTCTCTGAAATTGCTCGGATATATTGAGAAAAGTGTTGAATTTAAATCAAGGGAAGTAATGTTAAAACTTTACAATGCATTAGTAAGACCTCATCTAGAATATTGTGTTCAGTTCTGGTCACCTCGTTACAAAAAGGATATTGCTGCTCTAGAAAGAGTGCAAAGAAGAGCAACCAGAATTATCCCAGGTTTAAAAGGCATGTTGTATGCAGACAGGCTAAAAGAACTGAATCTGTTCAGTCTTGAACAAAGAAGACTACGCGGTGATCTGATTCAAACATTCAAAATTGACAATGTCGACCCAGGGGACTTTTTCGACCTGAAAAAAGAAACAAGGACCAGGGGTCACAAATGGATATTACATAAAGGGGCATTCAGAACAGAAAATAGGAGGCACTTTTTTTACACAGAGAATTGTGAGGGTCTGGAACCAACTCCCCAGTAATGTTGTTGAAGCTGACACCCTGGGATCCTTCAAGAAAGTAGGGCAGTCTCGCACAGGGCCCAGAGAAAGCCTACGGTCCATTATGAGACGTGTGAACCACAAGGATCCTCATGTAGCTAGGCAAGCACTGACACTTCTAGGAGCATCTGTATCAAACTGTGGCAAAATCTTTCATCTAGAAGTTTGTTCGAGAGATTTTGCCAGTGAAGTTAGCAATGTTTTAAATAAGGGTCATCCGAGGGTCTGTGAAAAATTAAAAGCCCTAATGGTAGAATGGGCAGAAGACTTCAAGAATGACCCACAGCTTAGTCTGATATCAGCGATGATCAATAAGCTGCTAACAACCAAACAAGCACGATGGGCCAAATGGCCTCCTCTCGTTTGTAAACGTTCTTATGTTCTTAAATAATAGTATTTAGTACATTATATTTAACATACACATATATTATGAATTATTATTTAATATAATTTATATAATTGTATAGATGCTCTATTTCAAACGCCTCGCTGTGACACGTCGCTGGAACACTAGTCAAGGGACAAACAAAATGTGACCTTAAAAGTGTGGTTGCCTTCCCACTGAAGGGATACAGAATTTCTTGTAACAAATTAATACCATATGATTTTATTTATTTTTGTTAGAAGTTTTCAGTTTTGCCAATTTATTGGACCTGTTTAGCATTTTTAGATGCTGTTTATTTGAGTTCTCTTTTCCCTTCTATTGAATACAAGGGGTTTCTGTAATGACTTTCCAGTGCCGTCAAATGGAGCTAATTAGGACTGTAAAAAAGTGGCCTAAATTGTGAGGTTGTCTTTTTACTGAGATGGCATTAAATTAAGTTGTACTGGATAATATAACAGTACAAAAGGAATTTCCATTTAGATATTGAACTGTTCTAGGCACAGGTTCAGGTGAACATATCTGCCCTCATTCTAAGATGCATGTTTCCAAGTTGATGCAGTGGCCAGGCTCCCACAATCCCCAGGACTTTCTCCAGAATAGGGCCACCTGAATCTTGCTTTCTCTAATCTCACCTTTCTTAGATCTGAAGGAATGAGAGGGGCTACTTTATAGATGCTGCCTCCATCATCCTGTCAGACTTTGTTTGGTTTCCATGTGGATAACACCTTTTACAGTACATAGCTTATATCATGTTTGGCATATTGACCACAAGAACTGTAATGGTGAGGGTGCCCTATGTGAAGCGACTAGCAAGTTACCTGACGGTGGTGACCCTGAGCTTAACCCTGGTTGTGACAGAATGATAGGTGAATTTTCGGCATATGGAGTAGTCCTTCCATTTATTGAAACTAGCCAAGTCCCCAGATGCCAGCGATACCATCCTGAGCCAAGTTTTCTGGGAGAAACGGAATATGACTTCTAAAAGGAGTATGTAGTTGTGTTAACACAGACTGTGCTTAGATCTGGTCGTAAGGTAATATCTAGCCATTGTGGAAAATAGATTCTCTCTCTCCAACCCACAGATGGGGAGGATTTGGTCTCAGAAAGAAGATGTTACACCTCTCCCTCTTGTAATGGCAACTCATACCAATGAGCGTCCTATAGTTATCTGTCATCTGCCGTCTCTACCACCAGAGCTTTAGTGAAGGACCAGTATCTAGAAAATGGAAGTTTTAACAAGTGACAGGCAAAATATTTAGTTTTGCATTTCATATTTTCAAAAAGGAACTATTGCTACATTCTCATTTTTTCCATGTGTATCGAATCCCATGTAGGCCCACTTGTGAGCGCTATGTTTAAACAATATCTTTTAATACTGATCCTATTTCATAAAGCTAAAGAATGAAAAAATGATGCAAATACACATGGAACAGGGCAATATTTATTTCTGCGCATTTACCCTATGGTAGTTCCAATAAGGGTGAAACTTCCAAAGTAAATCTTTTATTTTTGTCTGTCTATTCCCATCTTATATAACAGGGGTTTTCAACCTTTTTGTTCTTGCGGACCACTTGACACAAAGTCACCAAAACCAGGGACCCGCACTCAAAGGAGGTTAATGTCTGACCTAGAAGAGTATTCTTACATGCACTCAGTTGCTTTCTTAGAATGCAATTCAGAACATTAAAGTAAAGAAAGTAACTACTGTATATCATATAGAAATACACCTGACAGGAATAAGAAACATATGCTGACATTACTGTTACTATTGCACAATATCCACAGCAATTATAGAATAAATGTTCATCAACTTACATTAATGTGATGCTTGAGCTTGGTGTGATGAGCATACTTGTTCAGTCCTCTGAGATAGGAGATCAGACTGAAAGACACAGTCTGAGGTCATGTTCTAGTTGAAGTCAAGGGCGGTATTTTGTTTTCAGAATAGTCAGGGAAGAGAAGACGGTTTCACACAGGTACGTTGTTGCAAATGGTAAGACAAGACCTATGCTGTAAGCTCTAGGAATTCATTTTGAGTTCCAATCCAAAATCTAGCAAGATATTCACTTGTGAGATATTGATTCTTGTACACACTATCACTGGAAAGCTCTATGACCTGGTCCTCTTCCTTCTCTGTCAAACTTGAACCACTGCTCGTATTCTCTAAAAAGGTAAACTGAATCGGCATTTTGTTACGCAACCATGATTCAGATTCGGCAAAATATTCACCAAATTGCTGCTCTAGGGCTGTGAGATGGGCACAAATAATATCCTTCACTGCAGTGCTGATGGCCACATTCAAGCTCCACTGATGGGAACAAAATAATAACCTCCCATTTTCCCCACTCTCACCATTTAATTGCCTTCTGACAGAAAGCTTTCTGTTTGTCATACTGTATGATATTGGCATTCTTTTCCTATTGTGCAGATTCCCTTTTTCTTTTGATCTAAAATCGATCCATGGTCAATTTCAAACTTTGAATTTTTGCAAGCCGTCCGGTTGCTGCCTAATAATAGCTGTGTATTACGCGAATACTCTCTCCCCACCAACAGCCCTTCCCTTTGACCTTCAACCTTGATCACTTCCTGAAACAACGATGCATGGTATTTATTAGGGCTGGGAACCAATATCAATATTTTGATATGATATCGATATCATTCGATATCGATAATAATTTCCATAATGCGATATCTTGGGATAAAAAAAAAATGCGTGTAGGCTCGCAGAGACATACTTTTTATTGCTAATACTGCTAAAAATACAAATGCAGTATAATCAAGTTTATTTTATATTAAGATGCAACAAACCCTATACATCAATCATTGTCTTGTAGGCAAACACCACACACAAAAGTATTATTTAACCATTTTAATCCATTGATTGGCGTTTAGGTAAAATGAACAACCCCGAAGTCTGTGCACAGTGAAGTATAGAAATATTTTGGTTTTGAGGTGAATAGTAAAACAATATAACAAGACCTTGTTTTTCTCCATGGAAATTGTGAAGCAAAGCACCACTAAGTTAAAGTAAGTCATTGCTTTTCATATGGAAATATCTGTTAATGTCTATATATGTTTCATGTAGCAATTGTGTTGTTCTGTGTTTTCAAAGACTTTGATATTATCGATATCGAAATACGTGCACAATACCGATATGCCATGTTCATATAGTTGCCCACCCCTAGTATTTATGCTTAAGACATTAACATATTTGTTCTTATTGTTTCAGTAAATTTTAATTATTATTTAATCTAGTAAACAGAAAATTAACAGCATGTTTTGTTATCCATGGTAATTCTGTGTTAAAAAATATTAGTTATTTTGTTTTCTGAACTTGCTTCGTGGACCCCCAATAACGTGGCCGCGGACCCCTGGTTAAAAAACACTGTTATATAAATGACTCTACACACTGGACGAGACATGACAAGTAAATGTGTGTTATGACACACCACACCACGACAAAAAAAAACATGTATTTTTGCTACGAGCCGTTCACACTGCCTGCGATGCGATGGTGACATTGAAGCGAAAAAAATAGGACTGGTGTCTATTTTAGGTGATTTTGTCCTGTGGCAGCTACGGAACTGACCAATGAGGAACAGCCTCCCTTGTGCGCCTTCAGTAAACAATGGCTGTGATTTTTTCCAGCTGATGATACAATCAGAGGAGAGTCGCCTATCACATTGCTTCCGACTGTCACTGCTGGTGTGCAAGATAGTGTCGCAGTGAAAGTACCATTTTATCGCAGGACAAATCGCATCATGTCTGGTGTGAGGGGACCGTTAGTCAGATAGAACTGAGGTCCAGAAACCAGCAAACTAGTTTAACAATGTATTAAACGTATTTGAGAGATATGTTGTTGATACACATTATATATTCATATGGGGAGAAATTAAAGAGTAATACATTTTACAACACATTAAGAAATGGGAAATTTGAGAAAAGGTTACATATTTTAGAAAAGGGTCTAGACAAAGGATACTATACTGGAGAATAAGGTAAGGACAAACACAGTTTTTTACTGCGTCTGATCTGTATACAATTAGCTCTGATTGTGTCTTGTTTCTGCCTGGGGTTATTTTAAATTCAGATTCTACATAGATATTTGAAGTAGTTTCCTTTTTTAGTCAGTTAAAATCAAGGTGAAACTAAATAATTGTCTGCAAAATGTGGCTTTCCCACGATTTCTTTTTTACTTGTCAAAAATGTTGGAAATAGTTTCTAATACAATTGATTTAAGTTACTCTTACGCTGAGAAATGCAATTAAGTCAATTTACTTGATTCGACGGGAGTTTCCAGAATATTTTAAATGATTTATACTGTTTAAGTGGCACTGTGAATTCACTTCATTGGGATAAGTAGTGCTGATAAGTAGGTTTCAAGTTGTTTCTAGTTATTTCATAAGACTTAGAATGAAATAACCATCTGAGATGCTTCACTTCACATGAAAATATGACCCTATGCAGTCCTGAAACAACCCTTATAAAAATGTGCACTGTTACTTAACAGTTTTCACATACTTTTCCCTGGGGTTGTTTAATACGCTTTTCTGTACCTGCCTGGGCTTTACAGTGCTTACGTATGCTTTACCATGCTTTCAATGTGCCTTATTACACTTTGACTTGCTTTTACAATGGGGCAGTTTGAAAAGGGAGCTATATCAAATATATGTAAAACTGTACTTTAATAAAAAATAAGGTTTTAGAGGTTCACTTACTCACTAGTTACTCCTGGGTTTTTGATATAGGTTTTGAAGGTGCTTTTTGGAGTCAAGGTGGGTAAATAAACTTTTAAATAGAAACAGGAGAGTAAATCGGTTTAAATCAAAGGGGTTAGTCTCCAGCTGTGTTGTGTTGAAAAAAAGAAATTGTTATGAGGTGTTTACCAAACCCTTGCAGTGTTTCTAATTATGCTGCAGCTGGTTCTGTGAGAAATCAAACTATGACAGAGACATAATTATAGCCAACATGCTTACAGCATTAGTTCATTCATGTTGCATGCGTGGCAGTCGTCAATACTAAACTATAATTTAGCATAACATAAGAAGAACATAAGAAAGGTTACAAACGAGAGGAGGCCACGTGGACAATCTTGATCATTTGGTTGTTAGTAGCTTATTGATCCCAGAATCTCATCAAGCAGCTTCTTGAAGGATCCCAGGGTGTCAGCTTCAACAATATTACTGGGGAGTTGGTTCCAGACCCTCACAATTCTCTGTGTAAAAAAGTGCCTCCTATTTTCTGTTCTGAATGCCCCTTTATCTAATCTCCACTTGTGACCCCTGGTCCTTATTTCTTTTTTCAAGTTGAAAAATTCCCCTGGGTCGACATAACTTAACACTTTGTTATTATTTTTTTTTTGGTCCTGTCCCCAAACAAACATCTGCTGGTGTATGTGAAATAGCCTGTTTGTTTGTGCTTTGGTTTAAAATCATGCGAAATGTGAAGGAACCCTATCCAGAAATAAAATAATGGCATTCAAATGCATTGCCCTCTGTGTGCTCATAGCAGTGAAGCTGAATCATGGAGTCTGTGCAGAGAACATTAAAGGAACTCCAGAACGGCAGTCAGTATTTCACCAGTCAATTTACCAGGAGGTACAAAACAAGAGGGCTGGAATTCTACTGCATAATTTAATATTCAGTTGCTGTTGTTCTATCTGATTTTATAGTTTTGTCACACAAGCAGTTTCCTGTGAGATCTGTCCTGCCCTGCAATGCCCTGGTCAACCCAAGGGAAACAATTTTCCTTTAAGGTGAAAACTACTGTCTTTATCTGTTTTGTTAGACTTTTATCTATTAAATACTGTGACAAAGTGCATGGCACTGTCGTTGAAGGAAGATATATAGGGCTGCGTATAAGGCGCTACCTGTATCCTATGTAAAGAAATTGTGGAAGGAAAATGTAGTCCTGATGGTCTAAGCCAACCAGCCGAACTACATTTCCCAGAATACCTGGACTAGAAGGGGCCAGTCTGCAATTACCCAGGGTTGAGTAATTGGTTTCACCTGTATTAAAAGGTTGATATTTAGGCAGGGCTAAAAACCCTTTTCAGGTCTGTCTCGCTGGGTGCTAGATAAAAGTGTTGAAAGGACCTTCTGGAACTGTATATAAGGTAACCATTATATTTAATGAATCCATATAAGAATTTGTTTTGTTTTTCAAGGAGCCGGTAAGCAGCTTAGCTGCCCGGTCATTAGACAGTGAAACGTCACAGTTTAGTTAGTAACTCCAAGACGGAACTAGGCTTTTGTTTTCTTTGCTGTTTTATCAAACCTTTTGTGAATAAAGATCCAGACACCGGCCTGTTTAAACGACAATACTGTGATTGATATCTTCTTTTACACTAGAGGACGGGGCTAAAAGAGACTGACACTCTGTCAAACAGCACCAGAGTTGTCACAATACTTTATATTAGCTAATTGGGTGCAAGTGTCCATGAGTTTAAGAGTAGCAGAGCAACAGTCTCTTGACACAGGGGTTGTACCGACAGACTGGAAAATTGCAAACGTAATACCGATCCACAAAAAGGGACACAAAACTGAACCAGGTAACTACAGACCAATAAGCCTGACTTCTATTATATGTAAACTTATGGAAACTATAATAAGATCCAACATGGAAAATTACCTATATGGTAACAATATCCTGGGAGAGAGTCAGCATGGTTTTAGGAAAGGAAGATCGTGTCTAACTAACCTGCTTGATTTTTTTGAGGATGCAACATTGACAATGGTTAATTGCAAAGCATATGACATGTTTTATTTAGATTTCCAGAAAGCTTTTGACAAAGTCCCGCATAAAAGATTAATTCTCAAACTGAACGCAGTAGGGATTCAAGGAAATGCATGCACATGGATTAGGGAGTGGTTAACATGTAGAAAACAGAAAGTACTGATTAGAGGAGAAACCTCAAAATGGAGCGAGGTAACCAGTGGAGTACCACAGGGATCAGTATTAGGTCCTCTGCTATTCCTAATCTACATTAATGATTTAGATTCTGGTGTAGTAAGCAAACTTGTTAAATTTGCAGATGACACAAAAATAGGAGGAGTGGCAAACACTGTTGCAGCAGCAAAGGTCATTCAAAATGATCTAGACAGCATTCAGAACTGGGCCAACACATGGCAAATGACATTTAATAGAGAAAAGTGTAAGGTACTGCACGCAGGCAATAAAAATGTGCATTATAAATATCATATGGGAGATACTGAAATTGAAGAAGGAATCTATGAAAAAGACCTAGGAGTTTATGTTGACTCAGAAATGTCTTCATCTAGACAATGTGGGGAAGCTATAAAAAAGGCCAACAAGATGCTCGGATATATTGTGAGAAGTGTTGAATTTAAATCAAGGGAAGTAATGTTAAAACTTTACAATGCATTAGTAAGACCTCACCTAGAGTGGTGTTCAGTTCTGGTCACCTTGTTACAAAAAGGATGTTGCTGCTCTAGAAAGAGTGCAAAGAAGAGCGACCACAATTATCCCGGGTTTAAAAGGCATGTCGTATGCAGACAGGCTAAAAGAACTGAATCTGTTCAGTCTTGAACACAGAGAATTGTGAGGGTCTGGAACCAACTCCCCAGTAATGTTGTTGAAGCTGGGATCCTTCAAGAAGCTGCTTGATGAGTTTCTGGGATCAATAAGCTACAAACAACCAAACGAGCAAGATGGGCCGAATGGCCTCCTCTCGTTTGTAAAATTTCTTATGTTCTTATTCAGGATACCATGATATTTAGGAAGCAATAGGTGGGATAAGGTACAACAGCAATCTTGGAAGCAATCCTACAATGAGTGTCAGCTCTCATTGGACTAAACTTAATGGAAAAAAGCTTTACTACCAGAACTTTCTGTCATAAATGACTGTCTTACAACTTGTGTTTGCAATCTCCTGATTGGTAATGTAATCTTTTGGTTTTGTAATCAGATTTACAAAACATAATTTTATATCAACTGGCACATACCTTGCTGTGCAAACAGAGCTAAATCAATTCTGATTGATTTTAATAAGCAGATATTTCCTTGAAGCAAAAGTAATTAAAAACGTTGTTTAACATGAGTAGCAAGAGGAAATGAATTGGTTCCACTGATTGCATCTCAGTTTAGTCAAAGTTAATCCTGAGCTGATTTCCTTGGTACACATAGCAATTGTTTAAATATCTGTTTGAAACCATGGTTTATACTTTACAAATGAAGTTTGATAAACTGTAAACTCTCCCTTATAAAATAGTTTTAAATAGTTTTAAAACTGTACAGTGTGTTTAAGACAGCTTCTTAGTTGAATATAGTGCTTTTATCACTTACTGTTTTCACATTAAACTAACAACAAAAAAACACTTCCAACTGCTATGCAACCACTTTTAACTACATGTTCTAACCATATATATGTACTGTTATTATTACCCTTACATGTAATCATTTTGCTTATTTTTTATTTACAGTAATCCAAATGAAAAATATTATTCTGGAACAATTATTTTACACATATCTACTCCTCCTGCACTAGAAGACTGGCTCTATCTCATCTATGCTCCCCTGCCTCCAGAGCCCGCACCTTCTCCACCCTCGCCCAGCAGTGGTGGAAAGACCTTCCTACAGATGTCAGGACTGCCCAGTCCCTGACCACCTTCCGGCGCCTCCTCAAGACTCACCTCTTCAGACAGCACCTGTAGAACTCCTCTTTTTTTTCCCTCTGGACACTTATCACTCTTCCTTAAATGCGATTTACTTGCTCTTATCTGCCCCCTATTTTACTGCATTTAGTCCTGTACTTTAGAGTACTGTAATCTGTCAAGTGTTATTTAATCTGTAGTATTTTGTATTTAATTATATCCTGATCAACTATCACTGACACTGTTATCTGCTCCGTTATTGAATCGTATTTTGTTGTACTTGCTAGAACCAAAGTCATTGTATTTATCTTGCTCTTAATTGTATTATTACTTGCACTGTAATTCTTGAAATGTATTTTTGTTTACGACTGTAAGTCGCCCTGGATAAGGGCGTCCGCTAAGAAATCAGTAATAATAATAGTAATAATAATAATATTGAATACATTATATACATAAACATGTGTGGCAGAGCAAGAGCCCTGCTTGTAAATAGTGTTGGTGTTTGTATGTGTTTTGGTGGTGGTTGGCAGGGATGGGGTTAATTCCTGTCCCTGTCAAAAACATGTGAGAATGTGGCTGTTCCCAAATTGAATAATTGATGCTAATTGGGAACAGCCACATTCTATAAAAAGAGAACCATTAGAGAAACTACCAGGGAGCTGGAAAAAAGTGAAGGTACAGTGTTTTGAGCCACTTGTAAAAGTATATTGGTTTTTGTGACCGGTAAACAGCTTAGCTGTCTGGTATAGTTTAGAACTGAAACGTTTAGTTAGCACTCCTGGAAGGAGTTAGGTTTTGGTTTTTGTTTATTTTGTGTTTAAAATAAACATACAGGCCTGCCCTGTTTAAAAACCTACCTGTGCATTTGGAGTATTCCTTTTTACACAAAAAGACAAGCTCAAGTGAAGTGCACCCTGGTTTGTCATAGTATGCCATAAGCTTAGTCTACCATATTCTTGTTACCGCAGTAGTTTTCAACGAGTGGAGTCAATGCGTTCATCAAAGTTTGAATAAAAAACATTTGCTGTAATACTTGCTGTGCTTCCTGATAAAAGACTTGTTTTGATATTGTTTTGTTGATGTTTTTGAAGGAAGTGAAGTCGTCATTATAAAGCTTGCCAATGCGCACTACAGTATCACTAATCAATTGTTAAGTCTGTGCATGTGGTCCATTCTGTAAAGCTACATGTGCCCCACTCTTTCTCCCTTTTGCCAGCATTGACTCTTGGTCAAGTTCCAGCCAAAGCTGTTCAATCTCATTTACAGCCGCGGTCACAATTATGTTAAGATTAGACAATGAACACTCTTTGACTGACTCCCCTCATTGCTGGCCTGACTATTGCAGTGCAGCTAAAAGAGTCATTCATCTTTCTGTTGAACATTTCAGGATTACGTTAGTGTATAACACTTTGTTAATGTCACTTTCCTGTACAGAAGCAGACAGTGATTTATACTGTCCAAACAAACTGCTTGTTTTCTATGGGCTATTCATGAATGCGGATTTACCACACTATTACTGGTAATATTTTAAACTCTGAATAAATGAGTCCTACACTACTTATAACTGGGTCGTACTGCAGTATAATATTAACAGCTTGTTTTCTCATTTTGAATACAAACTTGGCACTGAATTCCCCACCAGAGTCATTCTGCATTTCTTTGAGGGCTCCAATTTGCATGCTTCACTAGGTTGAAAGACTGTTTTAAATTAAGCATTCATATTTTCAGTGTTATGAAAACTCCTCGGGCAAAATGTAGCAGTAATCGTCAACTCCAATAACTTGTGATCTAATACGACTGCCATACTGTGACAATAATGTGTCTGAGTGAAAGAACATTTTAGTACCACAAGTTAAATTTCTTTTCAGTTTTTCAAGATTTTCTAAAAGGAGTCTTTACAGCATTTACTTGATGTCTCTATGTCTTTGTGAAGGACTTCCTTGAAACAAAGTGCTATTTATTTAGTCACTGAAAACAACCAGTCCTGGCTTGTGCACAAATGAAAAACACTGACCAGTCAACCAATTAACACAATTCATAATTGACACAATTATTTGCAAATACTATGAGGCAATTCTCCCCTTATTGCTGTGATCTTTACATTTTGTTCTTGTACCAGAGACTGGGACTGAAAAATCACCCATGTTTCAGGACAACCCTCTTACCTTAACTAAATAAAGTAATGTGTTGAATTGCTTGTGTAATTTACAGGAACGCTTGTGTGTCTATTGCCTAGACATTGCATGAGACAATCGAGACTCCCTTCTGTTTTGAAAAATGCATTCAGGCTAGATGGGGGAGGCGGTGGGTTGGAAATGAACTAGAATGCAAAGAAAGGTAGACAACTGGGTTATACAT
Organism: Huso huso; assembly: GCA_036884735.1. Classification (NCBI taxonomy): domain Eukaryota; kingdom Metazoa; phylum Chordata; class Actinopteri; order Acipenseriformes; family Acipenseridae; genus Huso; species Huso huso. The sequence continues at coordinate 32,150,969 of CM072668.1, forward strand.
AATAATATATTGGATAATTGGCGTGAAACGCTGTCCCATCTTCCCTAACCTAAGTTTAAAAACAAATTGGTGACTGATTGAGTGCTGGCATCCTAATTCTTGAAATGGTTTCCGCAGGAACTGAACACTTCACTTCTCATTCATGGTTTGTGTAATTACCTGCCTGAGTGGAGGGGGAGAAGGGAAAGGGTTGGATTCCTTTAGCTTGAGTGCTACTACAGTTCCTGTGTCAGTTTGGTTTGGCCGGGGCTGCAACGCTGTGCTATCTGAAATTGCTTTTTATATCTTGACATGTGTGCTTGGCTAGGCTGACCATACTGGACTAAACAAAGAAAGGAAACTTGGCAAGGAAGCTAACCTGAGGTGCTTGAAAATTGTGAGGCTATATGTAGATACATAAGATAGTTTAAATGCAATTAACACTTTGTCTTCTCTCTGCAGCTAAGAAAACATATTCAGAGACTTCGGGTGCTCAGATTAGTGAGGGAACTCTAATTCAGAAGTGGTTTTATAATGAGCTTGATTCAAAAAATATTGGTAAATCCATTCCTGATTGTTTTCTAGATTTCATTAACAAGTGATTCTCAAATGTATTTAGTAAGGGTTTACGTTTCAATTATATACAAATGAAAGTACTGTATACAAACCTAACTGGATTTATCCCAAAGATAAATGGTATAGGCTATCATGATAAGTTGACGGAATTCACTTATTTAGGAAATAGAAGGGTGATGGGTGTATGGGTATCGGTTGACAAGTCCTGTCGTTGCTGCTGATTCGTTGTGATCCTTTAGGAGCTGTCTAAGTGTAGTTCTGAGAACAATCAGTTATAACAAACTAGAGAGTATTAATGGGCCAAGTGGCCTCCTGTCCTTCCTTTTCTTATGTGCACTTTCAGATGTAGTTTGTACAGCGTCTTTCACAGCATGCAGGTTTTACAATTTTTTTTGTGTAGTATGATTAATGAAAGGTCCTGTCAGAATTACTAATGGAAGGGCTTTCTTGATATAATACCCTCTACAATAATACAATGATCCAGGATGAAATGAGTTAAAGTGTAGCTAAAGCCTGGGGGGGAAGCTTTACAGACAACTCACAGCTAAGATGAGTAACTATGGGATAAAACTTCCTTGCAAGAAGGCTTTCCATTGTATGTCAAGCCTTGATTAATGCCTTAAGTCAGCTAATTTGCTCTAATTGATGGCAGTGTTCATACATGTTAAATCAAATTTGTTCTGACAGTTGGGCCATTGCATAGTAACATACGGTGCATTTAGAAAGAAACAATTCTAACGGCTGCTGAAAAGCTGTTTATTAATGAAGATTCTGGCTGATATTGCTGTGTATAATGATACCTATAAAGTAGGATTACATAGCTCATCAACTGTTTCTTGTAAATGCCATTCCAAAAAGTTTAGTATCAGAAATCTTGACATTTAGCTAATCCTGTGATAAGTAATTGCTGTGCATTTAAGGTATCCCTTAGCCTAGCTTTTTGGTCAACTCAAAGATACAGTTAAAATGTCTGGCGTGAAAGAGACACATTTCCTGGCATGTGCTTGCTGTATCTCTGTGTAAGATGCAAGTTACAGTTGAGTAGTGTAAAATGATACTGATTTATTTACTTTAGAAAATATACAGTTACTTTGAAATATATACACAATTGTTTGTGTCAAACATAAAAAATGTACAATATATTTAAAAGCAATTTGTGGTATAAAAAGGCAAGACGAGTAAAAGCAGTCAGTCATGTGAGTCATACACTCCTCCATCCTTGCAGTGGGTTAGACAGACAAAACCAGCAGGGATTGTTTCTCCTTCTACAGTGGCTACTGGGCAGGTGAGTTCAGCTGGACACCTGCAGGGCTTACCTGTGCTACAGAGGCCGCTAAATCACTGACATCCGATCTCAAGGTACTGGTTCTAAAAGAGAAAGCTGGCTTGGTCATGGGATTGGAGAACGCCCACTGAACCTTCAGTCCTCCTTAGCTGTGTGGGGAATTGCTGCGATGAGGGAACATAATCGGACATTAATTAGGGAGAATATCAGGGGGGTAAAACATTGGGCACTCTAAATTTACTTTAAAAAATGCACATGTTATGGTCAAGATGCATTTGCTTTTTTATGAGGAAATATTTAATATTGTAGGTCTCATAGTTTAACAAAAAAAAAAGTTTGCCATCATTGCATGCAATTTTTCCCTTACTTTTTGGATGCAGTTTGAACATTAAAACGATAATACATTAACCTTGCAAAGTAAACACATTTCAGCCTTGGAACCTTGAAGGACTGGGCGGGGCCAACACAAATTAATTCTGATGTATTAACCCCCACCATAGTTCTAGAAAGAAAAAAAAACTAGTAAAAACTAAGGTCAATTCAACGTTACCTGTAGCAATTGTTGCTAAGGGATTCAAACCAACAAGAAACTGGTGGATTTTTCAATCCTGTGATTTTAAAAAAGCGCATAGTTTTAATTCAATGTCATGTTGTTTAAAATGTATACCAATTTTGGAGTTAGAGAACTCAACTGCAATTATTGTAGATATATTTGTTACAGTGAGAACACTTCTGCCTAAAAATAGATCTGCCGACAGGACGGGCAATTAAACTGCTAGTGGTAACTGTAACGTTGCTTCTTGACTGATGCATACCTGTACTGGCAATGTCACGAAAGGCTTTCTCTTTCACAATTTTGCCTAATCGTGTCTGTCCATCCATCCATCTCTGTCTGTCACACTCTACATGGTGAACACGATAACTGGCTTCCTTTTGCATAACAGACAACTTTAAACCCCTAGCCTCATATAGACATTTCAAATTGATTTGACCTTAAAATTAGACGTTATACTGTATTTTGAAACTATTTCAAACTGCTATTAAAAATAAAACTTGAAACAAATGATTTTACAGTGTGTGTGTGTGTGTGTATATATAATACACACAATATCAGTGATTGTATTTCTTTCCGAACTGCATGCGTTCTTGCAGAGCTCTTCATGTCACTCTGGTCTGAATAGAATGCGCTCTGCTCTGAGAATTTACGTTGGCGGAAAAAACTGTAGTGTACTGCAAACTGGGGTTTTGGGATGCAAGGGAGATATATAATGAGTTTAATGTTCAAACAGCATGTAAGACACTAAACATTATATCCAAGAAATGGTGAAACATGCACAAAACAACATTAAGCACAGCAAAAACAGCCTTTCATACCTATCAATATTAACTTTAATGTTTTTTTTCTAAGCTGTTGATGAACAAAATGTAGTGATCAATCCGTGAATGTATTTGCGTCAATTCCTGCATGTCCACACATTCCAGAGGAACACAGACAACTGAAAACATGTGAGTCATAAAAAAAGCAGTAATTGAGTACAGTACTTGGTGTATGGTTGGGACTTTCCAACCATACATGTTTCAATGTACATGTCATGGAATGGAATGCATTAGGGAATGTAGCATTGTAGATATCTCCAAAGAGCAATTGTAAAAAAAATCCATAAACTTTTTTAAAATGAGTTTTTGCTAATTTAAGAATGTTTTATAGTCTAGGACCGGTCATCAAGGAAAACTTTGGAATGAAGTAGGGTGGGACACTACAGCTTTAAAAGTCCACAAAGAAAATATATATACAGTACTGTGCAAAAGTTTTAGGCAGGTGTGAAAAAATGCTGTAAAGTAAGAATGCTTTCAAAAATAGACATGTTAATAGTTTATATTTATCAATTAACAAAATGCAAAGTGAGTGAACAGAAGAAAAATCTACATCAAATCAATATTTGGTGTGACCACCCTGTGCCTTCAAAACAGCATCAATTCTTCTAGGTACACTTGCACACAGTTTTTGAAGGAACTCGGCAGGTAGGTTGGCCCAAACATCTTGGAGAACTAACCACAGTTCTTCTGTGGATTTAGGCAGCCTCAGTTGCTTCTCTCTCTTCATGTAATCCCAGACAGACTCGATGATGTTGAGATCAGGGCTCTGTGGGGGCCATACCATCACTTCCAGGACTCCTTGTTCTTTACGCTGAAGATAGTTCTTAATGACTTTCGCTGTATGTTTGGGGTCGTTGTCATGTTGCAGAATAAATTTGGGGCCAATCAGATGCCTCCCTGATGGTATTGCATGATGGATAAGTATCTGCCTGTACTTCTCAGCATTGAGGAGACCATTAATTCTGACCAAATCCCCAACTCCATTTGCAGAAATGCAGCCCCAAACTTGCAAGGAACCTCCACCATGCTTCACTGTTGCCTGCAGACACTCATTCGTGTACCGCTCTCCAGCCCTTCGGCGAACAAACTGCCTTCTGCTACAGCCAAATATTTCACATTTTGACTCATCAGTCCAGAGCGCCTGCTGCCATTTTTCTGCACCCCAATTCCTGTGTTTTCGTGCATAGTTGAGTCGCTTGACCTTGTTTCCACGTCGGAGGTATGGCAATTTTTTTGGCCGCAAGTCTTCCATGAAGGCCACTTCTGACCAGACTTCTCCGGACAGTAGATGGGTGTACCAGGGTCCCACTGTTTTCTGCCAATTCTGAGCTGATGGCACTGCTGGACATCTTCCGATTGCGAAGGGAACTAAGCATGATGTGTCTTTCATCTGCTGCAGTAAGTTTCCTTGGCCGACCACTGCATATACGGTCCTCAACGTTGCCCGTTTCTTTGTGCTTCTTCAAAAGAGCTTGGACAGCACATCTGGAAACCCCTGTCTGCCTTGAAATTTCTGCCTGGGAGAGACCCTTGCTGATGCAGTATAACTACCTTGTGTCTTGTTGTTGTGCTCAGTCTTGCCATGGTGTATGACTTTTGACAGTAAACTGTCTTCAGCAACCTCACCTTGTTAGCTGAGTTTGGCTGTTCCTCACCCAGTTTTATTCCTCCTACACAGCTGTTTCTGTTTCAGTTAATGATTGTGTTTCAACCTACATATTGAATTGATGATCATTAGCACCTGTTTGGTATAATTGTTTAATCATACACTTGACTATATGCCTACAAAATCCCTGACTTTGTGCAAGTGTACCTAGAAGAATTGATGCTGTTTTGAAGGCAAAGGGTGGTCACACCAAATATGGATTTGATTTAGATTTTTCTTCTGTTCACTCACTTTGCATTTAGTTAATTGATAAATATAATCTATTAACATGTCTATTTTTGAAAGCATTCTTACTTTACAGCATTTTTTCACACCTGCCTAAAACTTTTGCACAGTACTATATATATATATATATATATATTGTGATAAATAGAGGGTTATCGGGTGTTAGTCCCGATAGAAATAGTAGGGATTTCTATTTAAAGAACAGCGATAACTGTACTGTTGGTCACAAGATTTTCTTTTCGTTTGTTTTAAAATGGCCGCCGCTTAAAGACTACAATTCCCCTAGTTCCTGGAACTCATGGGGGCTCTGTAATCCGGGATTCTGGGTAAAAAGGGGGAGTGTTTTGTAGCAAGGGTGGTGGTACGACAGTGAGGCCTGAGTGTTGGATTGTTTTTAAGCGTTATAAAAACACCTAGCAGGACGTGCCTGTGGGGGCCAAAGAGTGGAAAATATTGTTAGTACTAAACTAGACGGTGATACGGTTATACAGCGAGCAGAGGCTGTAAGGGACATTTCCACCAAAATTTTTCCATTTTGATGAATTTACATATAATTGAAATACAGCGAGGTTTGCGCTGTTTAAAAATAAGCGTTTGGTGTACGCAATTCAACGCCAAAGGACAGAACAGTAATACTGAAGACACTGCATTTCTGAAATTGATATAAACTTACCTGCAACATTTACAACAAGCTGTGAGTACAAAGCACTACAACGGAATACATATTCCTATACTGCCAATTGGTGGAGTGGCTGGCAAAGCCAACGTGATTACCCAGGAACAAGAAAGAGAATCTGTGTTTCTTTTTTTCTTTACTGGACTAAATTGCACCAAGTGTGGACAATTAAAAGACTGTAAAAAAAGGTGCATGTACCAGTGGACTTAAAGTAAATCTTTATGGGATTTAATTGCATTATGTTTGTGTGTACAGTTCTTCTTTATTATTAGGGTGTGGATTAGCCACTCCCTAATCAATAGTCAGGGCTTGAAAAGTGAGTTAGTGCCCAGACCTGGGTTAGTTTTTATTTTGGTGCTCATATTTAGTTTTGTCTCTACTTTTGTTTTCTTTGTAAATAAAATCTCACCTATTGGTTCGCCATTTCTGTTTATAGACTCAGTCTTTAGAATAGCATATTCAGTCAGAGTCTTACAAAATAGAGCACTTTCGCTCACACTTGGTGTCAGAAGTGGGATGTCTGACTGAACGCTAAGTCATCATATCCACCAAGACTCCCAGTGCTATAACGATTGAGTAACTGAAAAAAAAAAAAATGGCGGATTTGGCTGAGGTACTCAAGATGTTGGCATCTAAATGTTGAAGACGCAACAAGAAAGCAACCGACTGATACAGGAGCAGTTGAATGAAGTTTCGGCAGGAGCGAACTGCCATAATGCAGCACTTGGCTCAGTTGGGGGAGCCAACAGCCACTCAGCAGTGTGCCAATTCGATCCACACATGTGATCCAGAAAATGACAGAGGGAGATGATATTGAGGCGTTCCTCCTGGCGTTTGAGAGGACTGCAGCTAGAGAAGGGTGGGCCAAGGTCAAGTGGGCTGGGATACTGGCGCTCCCTTCTTGATAGGCTGAGGCACAGAAAGCCTATTACGACCTAAAGCAAAGCGACTTTAGACAACTACCAACTATTAAAATCAGAGATCCTGGCTCGAGCATGTTTGGGGTCACAACAGCCTTGAGAGCCCAGAGATATACCTGCCATGTCTCGGCTCGTGGAACTACAGCAGTGGTTCGGGCCCTCGATCTCAAATGTTCGATTTGATCCATCTGGCCAACAGGTGGTTAAAGCCAGAAGTCAACACTGCAGCCCGGATAGTAGAGATACTAGTGATGGATCGTTATTCACGGTCACTGCCTGCAACCTTCGGAAATGGTGGGACAGGGAGACCCTCTACTATTGACCTTTTTGTTTTGTCGCTTTGGTGGAACGACAACTCGCCGCCGAGGATTTGGCTCGGCAACCCTCGACCAACCCAGGATGGGAACAACGCAGCAGCCCAAGACTGGGTAAGGCAGAGGGCTTTAAGAGGGTAGAGGAGCGGTCACAGACTGTGAAGGGACAATACAGAGACAATGACTTTGGGAGTGGGTACCAGGAAATAGTGGAATGTATCGATTTGACCATAGTAATATCAGGTGTTACAAATGTCAAAAATTAGGACATATTGCAAAGAATTGCACTGAGAGTGAGGAACCAATGCAATGTAATGTTAATGATAATTTTTGTGGAAGTATTATTGTGGCTAGCTCACCCCAAGGGAAGTATCCTTTTTTAGTCTCTGTAATGGTTAACGGGAACACAACTAACGCCCTTGTGGATTCAGGTAGTGCAATTACCTTAGTGTCACCTGAGTTTGTAGACCCCTGCCTATTGACTAAGAATCTAAAAACCGGAGTTACTTGCATCCATGGGGATGTAAAATATTACCCTACTACTCAGGTTGTAGTAGCTTGTGGGGAAGTAAAACAAGAGATGAGAGTAGGGGTAATCCCCAGGTTGCCTCACCCAGTAATTCTTGGTAGAGATTTTCCAGGGTTTGAAGACTTGGTGCAGTTAAACGGGGAATTGGTTAGTCCCGAAATAAAGCAAGAGAGGGACCTAGAATCTCCAGAGCGTAGTAAAACTGTTCCCTTTGCCAATACAGAGTGTTTTTTTGAGGAAAGTTTACCGAAAAAATATTAAAAACTAGAAAGCAGCAGCGTCAGAGAGAGAGAAAAGGAGAGGGGCCCCAGTCACACACGTATTAGTCACGCAGAGTACAAAACGAGTCGGGAAAGGGGTGGCAACACAGTGCACCGTAGACGACATATTAGCAGAAACAAGAGCACCAGTACCATTGATAGAAACAGAGGAAGAAGCAGGTAGCTGGGATGAATCCTTTTCTCCTAACAGCGACCAGTTTGCTCGGGCACAAGAAAATGACCCGACATTAGTCAATGTAAAGCGACAGGTGGTATCAGTAAATGGAACACTGGTAGAAAATGCAATCATTAATCCACAGGAACACTTTGTAGTAAAAAAATGATTTACTTTACAGAAATACGATTATTAATGAAAACCGGTAGAACAATTACTGGTACCACACCAGTTTAGGAATTCAGTTTTGAGATTAGCACACAACCATTTATTCTGGAGCTCATTTAGGGGGAGAAGACACTTCAGCGCATCTTACAAAGATTTTATTGGTTAGGGATCCGAAAGGACGAGAACAGTTTTGCAAATCTTGCCCAAAATGCCAGAAGGCAAGTCCTCGACCCCATTTAAGAGCACCCCTAGAGTCTATGCCCATAATCGACATCCCATTTGAACGGATTGCTATGGATCTTGTAGGGCCCTTGAGCAAATCGGCTCGAGGACACGAATATATTCTGGTGATTATGGACTATGCCACACGTTATCCAGAAGCTATTCCCTTAAGAAATATTGCATCAAAAACTATTGCTAAAGAATTGGTACAGGTATTTACAAGGGTAGGGATTCCAAAGGAAATATTAACAGACCAGGGCACACCATTTGTTAATCGGTTAATGAAAGAATTATGTAGCACACTGCATATAAAACCTATTCGTACCTCGATTTACCATCCACAAACGGACGGATTAGTCGAACGATTTAATAAAACGCTAAAATCGATGTTAAGAAAAGTAATTAGTCATGACGGTAAGGATTGGGATTTATTGCTACCATATCTCATGTTTGCCATAAGGGAAGTCCCACAATCGTCGACCGGGTTTTCACCATTCGAACTTTTATATGGGAGACAACCAAGAGGTATACTTGATATTGCAAAAGAAACCTGGGAAGAGCAAAAATCTAAAGGGAAAATGTAGTTGATTACGTGATAAAATTACAAGATCGTATTGAAAAAGTAACCCCCATTGTACAGGAACATCTGAGACAGGCGCAAACGAGACAAGCTACTAATTATAACAAAACGGCGAAGCCACGCTCTTTCAATCCGGGTGATAGAGTCATGGTTTTAGTTCCCACCCCAGAAAGCAAATTGTTTACCCATTGGCAAGGGCCGTATGAGGTCATTGAAGCCGTAGGGCCAGTGAATTATAGGATAAGTCAACCCAATAAACGTAAACCGGAACAATTGTACCACATCAATTTATTAAAACCATGGGTAGACCGCGAAGTATTGACTATACACGCCAGTGAAATAGATAAGACACCTGTAAATATGGGTGCAGGATTGTCGTTGGAGCAAAGGAAAGAAGTGAAAGAGCTAGTTAAAAGAAATCAAGATGTGTTTTCCCAGTTGCCAGGAAGAACGACGGCCACCCAGCATGAAATAATCACACCCCCTGGAGTAAGAGTAAAAGTAAGGCCATATCGTATACCTGAGGCTAAACTGATCGATGTACACAAAGAAATAGAAACCATGTTAAAGTTAGATATAATTGAGGAATCCACCAGCCCGTGGAATAGTCCAATTGTTATGGTGGCGAAACCTAACGGCACTTGGAGGTTTTGCAACGATTTCAGGCAGTTAAATAACGTATCAAAGTTTGACGCATATCCAATGCCAAGGGTAGATGAATTAATTGAGAGGCTGGGTAAAGCTCAATATTCAACGACATTAGACTTAACTAAAGGTTATTGGCAAATTCCATTAAGCCAGGAGTCTAAGGAGAAAACTGCATTTTCAACGCCCGGGTCTGTTTCAATATAAAGTAATGCCTTTGGCCCACATGGAGCTCCAGCATCGTTCCAAAGATTAATGGACAAAATACTGAGGCCCCATGTAGAGTATGCATCAGCATACATAGATGATATTGTGATTTTCTCAGAGACATGGGAGGAACATTTGGCTAGGGTACAAGCAGTTGTACAAAGTCTCAGAGAAGCTGCACTAACAGCTAATCCAGATAAATGTTTTTTTGGTTTGTCCGAGGCCAAATATTTGGGGTATATTGTGGGTGGGGGTACAGTAAAACCACAAGTTAGCAAGGTGGAAGCTATCAAACAATGGCCAGTTCCGCAAAATAAAAAACAGGTTAGGGCATTTCTAGGCTTAGCTGGATATTACCGTCGGTTCGTACAGGACTTTTCATCCATCACAGCTCCACTGACAGACTTAATTAAGAAGTCCGCACCAAATAAGGTAAAGTGGACTGGGGAGACAGAAAAATCTTTTAATCGGGTGAAGGAACTGTTGTGTAGTGGTCCTGTGTTAAAAGTTCCAGATTTCACAAAACCTTTTATTGTACAGACGGATGCATCGGAAGTAGGGGTGGGGGCGGTGCTGTCACAAATAGTGGATGGAGAAGAACACCCGGTTATGTATTTAAGCCAAGTAAGTTATTACCTAGAGAGAAAAGGTATGCCGTGGTGGAAAAGGAATGTTTGGCAGTACGTTGGGCTATAGAAACACTAAGGTATTATTTGCTCGGTAGAGAATTTACTCTAGTGACGGACCATTCACCGTTAAAATGGATGAAGGAAAATAAAGAGAAAAATGCAAAAGTGACAAGGTGGTTCCTGGCATTACAACCATACAAATATAAGATAGAACATAGAAGTGGGTTAAAGAATGCAAATGCAGATGGTTTGTCCAGGGTATATAGCAAGGGTGATGAAACCGCTCCAACCAGTAGGTTTGAGCTGGGGAAAAGGATATGTGATAAATAGAGGGTTATCGGGTGTTAGTCCCGATAGAAATAGTAGGGATTTCTATTTAAAGAACAGCGATAACTGTACTGTTGGTCACAAGATTTTCTTTTCGTTTGTTTTAAAATGGCCGCCGCTTAAAAGACTACAATTCCCCTAGTTCCTGGAACTCAGGGGCTCTGTAACGGCGGGATTCTGGGTAATAAAAAGGGGAGTGTTTTGTAGCAAGGGGTGGTGGTACGACAGTGAGGCCTGAGTGTTGGATTGTTTTTAAGCGTTATAAAAAAAACCTAGCAGGACGTGCCTGTGGGGGCCAAAGAGTGGAAAATATTGTTAGTACTAAACTAGACGGTGATACGGTTATACAGCGAGCAGAGGCTGTAAGGGACAGTCTTCAAAGGACGATGAAATACGTAAATACAGCGAGGTGCGCTGTTTAAAAATAAGCGTTTGGTGTACGCAATTCAACGCAAAGGACAGAACAGTAATACTGAAGACACTGCTCTGAAATTGGATATAAACTTACCTGCAACGCTACAACAAGCTGTGAGTACAAGCACTACAACCGGAATACATATTCCTATACTCAATTGGTGGAGTGGCTGGCAAGCCAACGTGATTACCCAGGAACAAGAAAGAGAATCTGTGTTTCTTTTTTTCTTTACTGGACTAAGTGCACCAAGTGTGGACAATTAAAAGACTGTAAAGAAAAGGTGCATGTACCAGTGGACTTAAAGTAAATCTTTATGGGATTTAATTGCATTATGTTTTGTGTACAGTTCTTTCTTTATTATTAGGGTGTGGATTAGCCACTCTCAATCAATAGTCAGGGCTTGAAAAGTGAGTTAGTGCCCAGACCTGGGTTAGTTTTTATTTTGGTGCTCATATTTAGTTTTGTCTCTACTTTTGTTTTCTTTGTAAATAAAATCTCACCTATTGGTTCGCCATTTCTGTTTCCGACTCAGTCTTTAGAATAGCATATTCAGTCAGAGTCTTACAAAATAGAGCACTTTCGCTCACAATATATATAATGTGGCAAACCTTGGTTTCTCACAGGTAGAGGTCGGATGCGAACCCAGGACCTCCCGCTTTGAAGCATAGTGCAGATTCTGCTGTACAAAAGAGCCGGACTCCCTTGCAGAAGCTGGTATCGGGCTTCTGTCTTCATGTTTAGATTGCATCACCTACCAGCCCTGACCCTTACCCCAGTACATATATATATACAGTGCAGTGCCGTGAAAAAGTATTTGCCCCCTGTCTGATTTTCTGCATTTTTGCACATTTTTCACATTGTATTTGGTCATTTTTTGTGGGTTGTAGTAGTATATAGAGGGAGTCTGAGAGAAAAAATGACACCAAATTTTGGTGCTTCTTTCATTTGTTTGGTGTGCAAGGTAATCAAACATGCAACCTTCAGGTATGAAAAAGTTATTGCCCCCCCTAGTTAACTTAACCCAATTAAAGGGATAATTAGGGTGAGCTGTTTGAGTACATTGGTTAACAACCAGGCCTGATTTGGGCCAGTCCTGCCCAATGTAAATCTGACTAACTTTGGCCCTTACCATCAGAGTGAAGTTGTCAGCACACAGGTTCTAGAGGCACATCATGCCACGAACAAAAGAAATTCCTGAAGACCTCTGGAAAAAAGTTGTTGATGCCTATCAGTCTGGAAAGGATTACAAAGCCATTTCTAAGGCTCTGGGGCTCCACCGAACCACAGTCAGTGCCATATTGTCCAAATGGAGAAAGTTTGGGACAGTAGTGAATCTTCCCAGGAGTGGCTGTCCTGCCAAAATCTCGCCAAGAGCAAGGCGTAAAATCGTCCAGGAAGTCACAAAGAACCCTAGAACAACATCCAGGGATCTGCAGGCCTCTTTCGCCTCGGCTAAGGTCAGTGTTCATGACTCCACCATCAGAAAGACACTGGGCAAAAATGGGATTCATGGCAGAGTAGCAAGGCAGAAACCATTGCTCACTAAGAAGAACATGAATGCTTGTCTCAAGTTTGCCAAAAAGTACCTGGATGATTCTCAAGAGTTCTGGAACAATGTTCTATGGATAGAATGGGGCCGACATGGGCCCCATTATGTCTGGCGAAAACAAAACCCTGCATTCCACAGTATGGTTTGGGGATGCTTTGCTGCATCAGGACCTGGATGCCTTGCCAACATTGAAGGAACCATGAATTCTGCTGTGTATCAGAGAATTCTTCAGGAGAATGTCAGGCCATCCGTCCGTGAGCTGAAGCTGAAGCGCAGCTGGGTCATGCAGCAAGACAATGATCCGAAACACACAAGCAAGTCTACATCAGAATGGTTGAAGAACAAGAAATTTAAAGTTTTGGAATGGCCTAGTCAATGTCCAGACCTAAACCCCATTGAGATGTTGTGGCAGGACCTGAAATAAGCAGTTCTTGCTCGAAAACCCGCAAATGTCACTGAGTTGAAGCAGTTCTGCATGGAGGTTTGGGCCAAAATTCCTCCACGGCGCTGTGAGAGACTAATCAATAACTACAGGAAGCGTTTGGTTGCAGTTATTGCTGCTAAAGGTGGCGTAACCAGTTATTGAGTCTAAGGGGGCAATTACTTTTTCACATGGGGGCATTGGGGGTTGCCTAACTTTCTTTAATGAATAAATTAAATATGTATCACATTTTTGTGTTATTTGTTCACTCAGGGTCCCTTTTATCTAATATTAGGTTTTGGTTGAAGATCTGATAACATTCAGTGTCAAAAATATGCAAAAATGCAGACGGGGCAAATATTTTTTCACGGCACTGTATATACTTTTGGGTCAGCAGTAGAGGAGATCCTACAGCACTCTCATCAAGAATGCAAGGCATCTCTGCAGGTGGCTGCACTGCTCCCTCCCCGTGCTCTGGCGCAGGGCAGGTCGAGCCGCTGGCAAGCTCCACAGGCACGCACAATAACCTGGATGGTCCCGATTCCCACGGCTGCGCTGGGTGACCTGAGGTGCCGCCTGCAAGCCACCACGGCAGCAGGCAATCTGACCCTTCCACAAGGAAGAGGGAACAGGGCGTGGTGCTCCCACATAGCAGCGCTCCAAAATGCCTTTCGCCTACACCCTAAGCAAGACAGACACCATCGGCTGATAGTGTCTCACTCATGCTGGGAAGCCCTACACTGGTGGAGACAAAACCGTCCACCTACGCGAAGGTGTAGTGATGGAGGTGATACATAGCCTTCAAGTGGTGATGACTGACGCATCCAACCTGGGTTGGGGTGCGGCCTGCGCAAGCAGAGGAGTCAGCAGACGGGTCACTGGACATCCCTGCACATAAATATGCTTGAGCTCCGAGCAGTGCACCTTGCGCTCCAGCATTTCCTTCTTGTGCTCCAGAACAGACATGTCCTTGTGCGCACTGACATGTAGTAGTCGTATTTGTGAACCACCAGGATGGGCTTCAGTCCCCGGGGTTACACCGTGTAGCCTTTCGACTGCTGATCTGGGCACAGAATGCATTTATTGTCCCTCCGGGCTGTTTACCTTCCCGGAGTGGTGAACTGGGCGGTGGACCTCCTCTCGAGGGACGGTCCTCACCCGTCAGAATGGCGACTCCACCCTCAGGTGGTGCAGTGCAATTGGGATCGCTTCGGGGACGCCAAGGTCGATCTCTTTGCGTCGGCAGGGTTGACTCATTGTCCCCTGTGGTTCTCCCTTCACAGTTGCGGAGGTCCACTAGGCATAGACGCCCTAGCCAACGAATAGCCCAAAGCGCTTTTATACGCTTTCCTGCCAATAAAATGTCAGGAGAGAGAAAGCAACAGTTCTCCTGGTGGTCCCCAGATGGACCAGGAGAATCTGGTTTTCAAAACTTTGCCAGCTGCTGCAGGGCCAGCCCTGGGAGATCCCGCTGCTCATGGATCTCTTCAGTCAGGTGCAAGGCACCCTCTGGCACCCAGAACCGGGCAGAGTCCAGCTGTCGGTCTTGTCCCTGAACAGGACCATCTATCTGCCTTAGGGCTCTCAGATGCAGTAATAAGTACACTGCAGAATGCTAGGTCATCCTCCACAAAAATATTATATTCTTGGAAATTGAGGTATTTTCAGTATGGCCAGAGGCCATGACCCTATTTACTGCCCCACAGTGATTATTTTAAAGTTTCTGCAAGATCTTCTAGAGGTGGGCAGGTCCCCCTCTACGCTGAAAGTGTACTTGGCAGCTATATCTGCAATCCACATACCTATAGACTCAGTTTCTTCGGAAGCCCATATTCTGGCGACCCGGTTTCTAAAGGGTGCTCGGCGACTGCATCCCCTTAGAAGGAACCCCCTTCCCGAGTGGAGTTTAGACGTGGTACTGGAGGCTATTACTAAGGCCACGTTTGAGCCTATACATTCCATAGAGCTGAAATATCTCTCTATGAAGACAGCTTTTTTATTGGCCATCACCTCCGCTAAGCGGGTCAGTGGACTCTGTGCACAGTTCCTGTATGCGCGTCTGGGATAATAGAAACAGGCTATCGTTACGCACAAACCCTATGTTCCTCCCCAAGGTGATTACAGCTTTCCACTTGAACCAGTCAGTGGAATTAGAGGCTTTCCATCCCCCCCCCCCACCCCTTTGATTCAGAGGAGGATAGGAAACTGAATTCTCTCTGCCCGGTGAGAGCATTGAGAGAGTATATGGATAGGACGAAGGCGCTGCGTCAGTCGGACCAGCTCTTCGTTTGCTATGGTGAAAGAACCCTAGGGCAAGCTCTCTCGAAACAGCGACTGGCCCACTGGATTGTGGACACAGTATCAACTGCTTATAATGAGGCTGGCCTACCCCCACCGGGAAGGGTGCCTGCGCGTTCTACTAGAGGGGTGGGCACATCATGGGCGCTCTTTCGAGTGACATTTGTACTGCAGCTAGCTGGGCTACTCCGCATACATTCACCAGGTTCTACCACATCAATGTGGTAGATCCCTCTATGCCTTCATTAGGCACAAGGGTCTTTGAGGGTGCACGCGCTCACCACCAACACTAGTTGGCGGTAGTGAGGTGTCCCTCGTATGCTGTCTGCTCATGCGCCCTCGTGATGGCTCTAGTATACTTCCCAAAAGTATTGGTTGGTGGTCGTCTTCTCTTTCAGGGAACCAGGGTTACGGTAAGTAACCTAATGTTTTCCACCATCCTCCCCTCCTCCTCCACTATGCTTTACTCCTCTGCAACTGTCTCTCCACCTCTGCAACGATCTCCCTCTGGGGGTAAGTGATCGTACAGAGATGCCTGAAGTTGCTGTCATGCTCCTCACACCATTCACACACAGTTTTAGAATGATGGCATTATCATCTTGAAAGCAGCCATCGCCGTCAGGGTACAAGTGCAGCATTTCTGGGTGGACTTGATCCACTACGATGCTTAAGTAAACTGCGGCATTCGTTCACTTCCCGAGTAATCCATGGACCCTGTGTATACCAGGAGAACATCTCCCTCACCAGGTCAAATCCAGTCGGATAGACAGGTCCCAGAACAGTGCCCTGGCCTGGCCGCGGTGTGCTTTAAGAGGTCCCATTCTATGCATCTACCTCTTAAGAGATGTTCTTTCCTGAACTTTTACTTAGCTTCCATTTATGCCCACTACTCCTACAAAAAATAGTGACTTGGCTTAAAATGCTGTTAAGTCCTCCATTATCCATCTTTTTTTCTAGACTGAAGAGATTATTGTAATACTTCAAATCTGACCTCATACCTAATACCATTTAGTCCAAGAATAAGCCTGTTTATTGTACATTTTCTGGTACTCAATTAATCTGTATTTTAGGGAAAGTTTCAAAAATAGCAAACAAGAGAAAAATGAGCAGAAACATTTTTTAAAGATCAGTCTTTTGAAAGAGGGGGCCTTGTTCTATTCATTTAGCTTGAGACATTCCATTTTTCTGCATTTGAATATGTTAAACGCTGTGACTTGTTTATGCTTTTTTTCCTTTTTTTAATTTTTTTAAACAGTTCTTGTTTTGGTGAGCCCTGAATACCCAAGGTCACTCAAGTTTGTTTTATAGACAGACAGGATTAGTAGTGGTTCATTGATCATGCCTGCACAGGAGACTGTGTGCGGCCAAATGAATACAATAAAGAAAGTAAAAGCAGCGGATTGCTGTGACCTTTTATAGACAGACAGTATTCCTCTACTGAAACTGCCAGCAATGGCTAGTTTGCTGGTACTATTGAAACTGTAACCCATGTGCTTGGTTCATCATTTACATGTGTATGAGGCAAGAACATGTCAAAAAAACATGTGAATCAGGTACATTTTACTGCAGGCAGAGTTCACTACAGACAGTGGGAGACCACCTCTAACTTGAACAAACAAACTTGAACCAGCCTATTAAGACCTTTACTTTAACCTGTGCATGTTGTACACACAAAAGTGTCTACATTGTTTTCCTATAAATACATTTGAAATTTTCTACATTAGTCTAAAATGTGCAGTTTAAAAAAACCAAAAAAAAATACATGTTATAGCAATTATGAATTTTTTGTTGAAAGCATACCTAGCACTTCCTTCACCTCAATGTTTTCTGGGTCTAAGCCTGTTATTGGCTGAAAGCATGTCAGTCAAGAGGGGAAGCAGCTGGCTGGTTAATGACAGGAAAGAAGACACTGAATGGGGTGGGGACAATTTTACCCTCCAGGTGAATTAACTAAGCACTAACTGAAAGCATGGGATGGAAATAGAGATTTCTTTAACCAACTGTAGTACCAGATATAATGTTTTAAAAATAAAAAATACCAGAACATGTGTTTCTTTACACATTCAAGACCTATATGGAAGCGACATCGTGGGAGAAGTACAGTCGTGGACAAGTACAGCGCAGTTAGAAGCAGAAAGGAGGAATTACATCTTTAAATCTGGAGTTGCTTTAATCAGAAAACATTGCAGCTTAAAGCCTTGCAGCTGCGTGTATTTTTCTGATAAGCTGAAACCGAGCAGCTGATTCAAATCGCGGCGTTCTGGGACACGGGGAGGAGCGGAGCACGCAGCACAAACACAAACAAACAAAAGGCAGGCAGTCTTCCCAGCGACAGCGTGGAAGCGACATCGTGGGAGAAGTACAGTCGTGGACAAGTACAGCAGTTAGAAGCAGAAAGGAGGAATTACATCTTTAAATCTGGAGTTGTTTTAATCAGAAAACATTGCAGCTTAAAGCCTTGCAGCTGCGTGTATTTTTCTGATAAGCTGAAACCGTGGGAGCAGCTGATTCAAATCCCGCGGCGTTCTGGGACACGGGGGAGGAGCGGAGCACGCAGCACAAACACAAACAAACAAAAGGCAGGCAGTCTTCCTAGCGACAGCGTGTGGAAGCGACATCGTGGGGAGAAGTACAGTCGTGGACAAGTACAGCGCAGTTAGAAGCAGAAAGGAGGAATTACATCTTTAAATCTGAGAGTTGCTTTTAATCAGAAAACATTGCAGCTTAAAGTCCCTTGCAGCCAAGCGTGTATTTTTCTGATAAGCTGAAACTCGAGCAGCTGATTCAAACCCGCGGCTGCTCTGGGGACACAGAGGGGGAGGAGCGGAGCACGAGCACAAACACAAACAAACAAAAGGCAGGCAGTCTTCCTAGCGACAGCGCAGGAAGCGACATCGTGGGAGAAGTACAGTCGGGACAAGTACAGCAGTTAGAAGCAGAAAGGAGGAATTACATCTTTAAATCTGGAGTTGCTTTAATCAGAAAACATTGCAGCTTAAAGCCTTGCAGCCGCGTGTATTTTTCTGATAAGCTGAAACCGGAGCAGCTGATTCAAATCCCGCGGCGTTCTGGGACACGGGGAGGAGCGAGCACACAGCACAAACACAAACAAACAAAAGGCAGGCAGTCTTCCTAGCGACAGCGTGGGAAGCGACATCGTGGGAGAAGTACAGTCGTGGACAAGTACAGCGCAGTTAGAAGCAGAAAGGAGGAATTACATCTTTAAATCTGGAGTTGCTTTAATCAGAAAACATTGCAGCTTAAAGCCTTGCAGCTGCGTTTTTTTTCTGATAAGCTGAAACTCGGAGCAGCTGATTCAAACCCGCGGCGTTCTGGGACACGGGGAGGAGCGGAGCACGCAGCACAAACACAAACAAACAAAAGGCAGGCAGTCTTCCTAGCGACAGCGCGTGGAAGCGACATCGTGGGAGAAGTACAGTCGCGGGACAAGTACAGCGCAGTTAGAAGCAGAAAGGAGGAATTACATCTTTAAATCTGAGTTGTTTTAATCAGAAAAACATTGCAGCTTAAAGCCTTGCAGCTGCGTGTATTTTTCTGATAAGCTGAAACTCGGAGCAGCTGATTCAAACCCGCGGCGTTCTGGGACTTGGGAGGAGCGGAGCACGCAGCACAAACACAAACAAACAAAAGGCAGGCAGTCTTCCTAGCGACAGCGTGGAAGCGACATCGTGGGAGAAGTACAGTCGGGACAAGTACAGCGCAGTTAGAAGCAGAAAGGAGGAATTACATCTTTAAATCTGGAGTTGCTTTAATCAGAAAACATTGCAGCTAAAGCCCTTGCAGCTGCGTGTATTTTTCTGATAAGCTGAAACCGAGCAGCTGATTCAAATCCCGCGGCGTTCTGGGGACACGGGGAGGAGCGAGCACGCAGCACAAACACAAACAAACAAAAGGCAGGCAGTCTTCCTAGCGACAGCGAATGAAGAAGCGACATCGTGGGAGAAGTACAGTCGTGGACAAGTACAGCGCAGTTAGAAGCAGAAAGGAGGAATTACATCTTTAAATCTGAGTTGCTTTAATCAGAAAACATTGCAGTTTAAAGTCCCTTGCAGCTGCAAGTATTTTTCTGATAAGCTGAAACCGGAGCAGCTGATTCAAATCCCGCGGCGTTCTGGGACACGGGGAGGAGCGGAGCACGCAGCACAAAAACACAAACAAACAAAAGGCAGGCAGTCTTCCTAGGCGACAGCAGCCGTGGAAGCGACATCGTGGGAGAAGTACAGTCGTTCCACAAAAGGGAGACAAAGGAGACAAAACTGAACCAGGTAACTACAGACCAATAAGCCTGACTTCTATTATATGTAAACTTATGGAAAACTATAATAAGATCCAAAAATGGAAAATTACCTATATGGTAACAATATCCTGGGTGACAGCCAGCATGGTTTTAGGAAAGGGAGATCATGTCCAACTAACCTACTTGACTTTTTTTTTGAGGATGCAACATTGAAAATGGACAACTGCAAAGCATAATGACATGGTCTATTTAGATTTCCAGAAAGCTTTTGACAAAGTCCCCATAAAAGATTAATTCTCAAACTGAACGAGTAGGGATTCAAGGAAATGCATGCACATGGATTAGGGAGTGGTTAACAGGTAGAAAACAGAAAGTACTGATTAGAGGAGAAACCTAAATGGAGGAGGTAACCAGTGGTGTACCACAGGGATCAGTATTAGGTCCCTCTGCTATTCCTAATCTACATTAATGATTTAGACTCTGATATAGTAAGCAAACTCGTTAAATTTGCAGACGACACAAAAAATAGGAGGAGGGTGGCAGACACTGTTGAAGCAGCAAAGGTCATTCAAAATGATCTAGACCGCATTCAAAAATTGGGCAGACACATGGCAAATGAAATTTAATAGAGTAAAGTATTGCATGCGGGCAATAAAATGTTCATTATAAATATCATATGGGAGATAGTGAAATTGAAGAAGGAACTATGAAAAGACCTAGGAGTTTATGTTGACTCAGAAATGTCTTCATCTAGACAATGTGGGGAAGCTTATAAAAAAGGCTAACAAGATGCTTGGATATATTGAGAAGTGTTGAATTTAAATCAAGGGAAGTAATGTTAAAACTCTACAATGCATTAGTAAGACCTCACCTAGAATATTGTGTTCAGTTCTGGTCACCTCGTTACAAAAAAAGGATATTGCTGCTCTAGAAAGAGTGCAAAGAAGAGCAACCAGAATTATCCCGGGTTTAAAAGGCATGTCGATGCAGACAGGCTAAAAGAATTGAATCTATTCAGTCTTGAACAAAGAAGACTACGCTGGCGATCTGATTCAAACATTCAAAATCCTAAAAAGGTATAGACGATGTCAACCCGGGGACTTCTTTGACTTGAAAGAAAAAAAGGACCAGGGGTCATAAATGGAGATTAGATAAAGGGGCATTCAGAACAGAAAAATAGGAGGCACTTTTTTACACAGAGAATTGTGGAGGGTCTGGAACCAACTCCCCAGTAATGTTGTTGAAGCTGACACCCCTGGGATCCTTCAAGAAGCTGTTTTGATGAGATTCTGGGATCAATAAGTTACTAACAACCAAACGAGCAAGATGGGCTGAATGGCCTCCTCTCGTTTGTAAACTTTCTTATGTTCTTATGTTCTTATATAACAAATGGAAGTACACAACTGGTACGATTTTATAGAATTATGTCAGCTATAATCACTTCACCAGATATTTTCCTCTATCCCCTTTTATTTATAGTAAATAATATATATTTTTTGATATATTGATACTGATTAATGAACAAACTTGGGTTCATTAGTTGGTTGTATGTGTACAATACTTATTATTAACCTAACAATTTGAATACTACACAGCACATCCTGAGGAGTTGTGGTTGGGTTATGCCCTCCCTCCCCTCCCCTCCCCACACACACGCTCACATTTCTTTCTTGTTTCTCTTCATCAGGGCTTTCATATCCTCTCAGTTCCTGGCAAGCTGCCCAGAATGCAAGTTTGTGAGAAGTAACTGCTGCACGTTAGACACAAGTGTTGTTTTGTGAGCTGTTCTGTCAGCTCATGTTTACTTGTTTCTCTGCTTTAAGGCTGAAGTGCTCCAACCTTTGATATGGGCCATTATCTTGTCTGAACTGCTCAGAATACATGTGATTCTAGAAGATCAGTGGCGATAGATTGTTATATACTTTACCAATGTGCATCACATGGTTAGTTCTGAGTGGTCTCAACATAATATATGCCAAGTAAGTACAGATAATCTGATTTTACCACCAGTTGAAGCAATTTACCCAAATCTTTCCTGCCACTCTCTGTTTAACATCCTGGCTGTCACCGTGAATTGAAAGTCGAGTCTCCTGGTGTGCAACAGTGAAACATGCTACTTTATATAGTTCTGTAATAAGGTTTGTTTTGCCGTTTAACAAATAATTATATTAAATATTGATATCATCTAGCAAAAAAGAATATAGATTGAAAAAATATAGATTTTGACAAAATCTTTTACCGAATGAAGAACATTCTACAATGAATAATAGGCCCATGGGCAACCTCTGCACGTTTCTTTTGTCTTCTCTAAAGAAACTTTAAAGGTTGAATAAATAGGGTGTGCAAAATGCACCCACGTATTATTCATGTTATTTGGTTTCCAAGTCCTATTTTTTGTTTCTGTTTTTCATTACATCCTTAGAACTTATTTTTAAATAGTTGAGTTCAGCATGGTTCATAGCAGTAATGTCTCTACTAAAGGCTATTACAAGACACTTTTAGTTAGTTGCCCATAAGGGCTTTTTGCATCATCAATGTGATATGAAAGGTATGAGAGATAGATTCGTCTTCAACACCTGTGCCAGGTCCCTTGTAATTAAATAAATAAATAAATAAATAAATAAATAAATAAATAAATAATAATAACATTGCCTCTCGTTAGCAGCAGCAATTAAGTAGCCCATTGCAATTATCAGCAGGTAAGCTTGCACAGGTGTAGAAGATGAGACTATGAATACTGGAAAAATAGAATAGCTATTAGTAAGGCTATATTTTTTTCACAGTTATCACAGATTACACGATTTCCCTGAAGTGTAGCCAGTGCCGTGTAATACAGGCAATTCTTTTGTATTATCAGTAATTCTTATTATCAGGAGTCTAAGCCAAATGCATATTGTCAGTTTTTATTGAAGTTACAGTGACGCTGAAATCAATTTTCAATTACAGAACAATGAAAAGTATTATAAATATAAAAGTATTGTTTATTTTATTGTGTATTTTATACAGCTGGAAGTAAAAATATACACTGTTAATGAACTACACATACAATCTGCATTTCCCATTCAGATCAAGGGCATTTTTAAACCACTAAAGGCGTCCTCAACATCAGGTATTGAGCAAATTGGAAAACGCTGATGACTGCATCCACAGTGTGTGCTGTCCATAGGCCTGTAATATTGTATCCTGTTTTTTGAGTGGTTGAGAAAGTGTTTGCAGGAATGTTGAAATCTGCAACAGCATCTTATTTTTTCTGTATGGTGGTTCATTATTCACCGCTTTCAACACCTCCACTTTTGTCTGCAAGGATATGATGTGTCAGCAGTATGGCAACTTGAAGTGCATCATAGGCTCTGTAGTCCCAAAACAGCACTAAAGTACACTACAGAGACACTAACATGGATGCACGTTAGTAAATTTTCCAGTATCCTTTGCACTTAGCTGTTTGAACTACAGCGATTTGTTTTATTCAGATTTTTTTTTCCCTGGGGGAGCACCAAAATAATTGACACTAACAGGAAAGTCATGTGAAGTGAATTTGTATTATAAGTAATTTACAATAAGCGACTGCTAAATTTGACAAGGACATGTAGAAAATTCGTAGTATCAGGAAATTAGTCTAATCTGGGTTAGTTTTAACGATAATTGACTGTATGTACTTCCCCATTTTCAATATTAAAATATCTATTTTTAGACCATGAAGTGCTGTGAAACAAGCCATTTTTGTTTTACCATGAAGAAATACAGCCCAGGCCGTTAGTGTTGAAAAAAATATCTTGATTCAGTCCTTCAGTTTCCAGGCCTATATAATTTCCCTTAAAATATACTACCACAATAAGCAATATATCATATGGCTTGAAATAGATATAGTCGCATGTAAAATCATTACAGTAGTAATAAATGGCCAAGGAATAAAACAGTAGCTATTTGCATGACATTTCATGTCAAACTCTGTCTCTTGTCTGAGTACCAGACCAATGTGGTTTACCAAGACTTGTAATACATTTCATGAACAATGTATATGACTTTATGAAAATGGCAAGATGTCATTAGACTTGCTTCCAAATCTAAAATGTACCCATAATTGTCAAGATTCCAATAAAAGAATACATACAGTGTATAGTCTTTATATAGCTGCCTGCACACAACCACATCCCACCCGTCTGGTTTGTTGTCAGAGACAAGGGTTATACAGTGGATCCCATAAGTATTGACACCCTCTATAACTTCTGCACTGTTGGGACTCCAGTCCATTAAGGATCATATTTTATGGAGGGAGATCACTGTCAAAAATATGCATATGCGTAAAAAAGAATTTGTACTTGTAATTATAGGTACAAATCAAAAATACGAGTACAAATCAAAAATACGAGTACGACTCAAGAAAAGCTACGGGTACAAATTACAAAGTTAAGACTACGACTCAAAAAGTTACGAATCCAACTCGTTGGATAGAGCGTAAAATCACTGTCAGAAATATATCATAGAGGTCACAGGACAGGCTGATGATTGGGGGAACAATCGATGAGTATTTACAGCGCATGCGTCCAGCACCTTGCATTGCTGATAGAAGGGAAGGACTGGCTGCATGTTGGTGAAATGTGTAGGTGAAATTTTCAAAGCGGGAATATGGCACAAAGTCGCCCAACAGATGGGCGAATGCGGTGCATCATGGGAATCCAAAGAGTTCCGGTGGCGACTTTTCTCCTATCTCTATAATGTGGTCTGCTTCATTTCCTGTTCAAAGCTTTCTCTTTTAAAAACGATTGCATTTTTTAGCAAGATTCACCTGGATTTGTTTAGAGACACCCCGCCTTAACACATACATGTTATTATTTCTACAAACAATGTTTTCACTTGGCCTGACAAGGGCTCTTTTCGCCGAAGTGCTGTCCAAAATTGCCAGCCTCATGAATATTCATGACCAGACAAGACTGGGCGTGGTTTGATCTTTGGCTTGGTTGTCAGGGATGGGATAGGCAGCGATCGAGAGTGAACGAGATTGGCAGCAACTCAATTCTTCAACTTTTTTGATAGAGGGTTAATTAGTCGTAACTTTGTAACACTGTTTACTGTCAGTGCTATGTGCAGGAGATGGCGCTAGTGCAACAGGTCTGTCCAAGGCACGGTGTGCGTCTCTTTGTTTTGTCTGT
The DNA here is from genome assembly GCA_036884735.1 of Huso huso. Classification (NCBI taxonomy): domain Eukaryota; kingdom Metazoa; phylum Chordata; class Actinopteri; order Acipenseriformes; family Acipenseridae; genus Huso; species Huso huso. The sequence goes on from CM072668.1 coordinate 32,175,820, forward strand.
GCATCAATCTACTACTCTTGTATTCAATTTCATGGGTAATTATAATGAAAATATGAAGGTTCTTAGGGTCCTATGAAATTGGTGTTGCAGAGAACATGGACTGAATCATGGAATTCAGAGAAAAAAAAAACAGAATTAAGCACCCGAGGACATTACCACAAAAATCAGTTTAAACAAAATATATATATATATATATATATATATATATATATATATATATATATATATATATATATATATAAAAAATTACATTGAAATAGCACGGTGTTTGTATGACAAGAGGCTCCAAGAAACACACGTCATGGGAACTCATGAAAAACTATTTTTGCACCTCTCAGCCACCATACACAACCGTGATTTTAACTGTAAAAGCGCTGCTCTCTCATTACGACTTCACTTGTTAGCTACAGTTATCGATTGAGCAATGCTTAATTTATAAAGAAACAGGTGCTGGGGCGCCAGCAATGATAATATCAACCTTAAGACGCGCATATTCAAAATCATTTCTTTGAAAGAGTATTGTACGTGCTGGTGTTAGATGTTTACAATTCTACATCATATACAAAGTAGTAGTGCATGCAGAGAAATTAAAGGCAACCGCAGGACAAATAATTAAAAAAAGAAAAAAAAAAAGCCTATATACATGTGGTGTTATCGTTTTTCATTTAAATGGTTTATAAAACAAACAAATCAAAAGGCATTCACAGGACTCCAGAAGGACTAAAATTGATTTAACAAAAAAAAAAAAAAACGCACCCCAACACGAACATTGGTTTGACCCACGGTTTGTAACTATTATCAGCATGTGTATGCAACAGAAGCTGCTGGTAGATTACAAAAAAACGATCAGGTAAACTTAAGCTAGGTAGTTGTTATCTTAGTATGTTTTTATTCTCTATAAATTAAATTATATTCATTGAAAAAGGTAAGAGAGAACCAGATCGTTACTATTTTATTGTTTTGGTCTAATATAATATAGCAGGGTAATTTTCCTATTGAAGTAGGCTACAATATTTTATTTTTCATTAAAAAGTTTGTGGAATATTGATAGTTTAGTCCCCTGGGTTTTAGTTACGTTTTATTCCAGTTGAGTTATTGTAACATGATCCCTGGAACAGCTCCAATAGCTGAAGGGGTCATGGCTCATGGGAAGCCACGTCCTGCCCAGATTCTAGTTCCGGTCCAGGCTAGCGTTAGCACCCTCCTGTAAAGGAAAATAAAAGAACAACAGTTAATTACAGTAAGTGTATCGGAATATTCCGAAAGTCAGTTTTTGGAAAACACCTAGAAATTTCCAATTAAATTTCCGAAAACTAACAAAATGTATACAATGTAAACACACTTTTTGGAAAACTTATTCCGATAGCGTACTGCACATGTGCAAAGTTTGACCTTCATTCCTGCACGTGGTTTTAGAAAACAGAGAAAAATAATAATCATGTAGTCAGTTTGCATGCATCCATTTGTCTAGTTAGGATAAAGTAATACATTTGAAAGTCAGTATGTATTTATTAATAGCCCATACTGAAGCAGCAAATGTTTTCCAGCTTTAAAATGACATGAGAATTTAAAATAATGTCTGCAAAAGAAACTGATAATACAGAACAGGAAGAGCTGTTGGAAAGGCTGATTGCACATTGTGGGGAATCTGAATAGAGGTATAGGACAGTAATCTTTGAATTTAAGACCTGACACTTCGATAAAGCACTTGAGTTATTGGATTGGTCTCCGTTCTGTCGCAGAAATGTCCGGTCTGTTCAAATTGTACTTAGGCTACAACAGTACTTTGCATGCGAAAATATCCTGCGTTTTCTGAAAACTTCAATCCATGTATACAGTTGAATTCTAATTAGATTTCCTATCGTTAATCATGTAAACACAGAAAAGTGACGCTTTAAGAAAATCAGTTTTGATTTAGCTTTTCCAAAACATTAGTTTTCGGAAAACGCTTTGTCATGTAAACGTACTATGTGTATCAAACACTTGTGGTTGTAAAAAAACAACTTAACTAATAAAATTACAGATTTTAAAACTGAAAATCTGAAATCAGGTCATCAACTGTGAAATTAATTATACAGCATCAAGTACCCCTGTAGGATTGTGGGTACTTGATGCTGGAACGACCATGAACCTCAGTTGACATCTGGTCTATTGGAATCTGAGTTATTATTATTATTTATTATTATTTATTTCTTAGCAGACGCCGTTATCCAGGGTGAGTCCTGTTTAGCTCTCTTACTGGGTAAGACTGGTGAGTGCGCAGTCAATTAGACAAATGTTTTATATAGTCAAATATTCAAACAATAGTGCCGCCTTCAGTGTACTTCTCGAGTAGCCTAAATGTTTTTCTACTTGACATAATTTCCTACAGGTTTACTTTATAATTTAGATTTAACGTTTTGAAGTTATTAATAATAGAATAAGCTTTCTTACCTCAATACTTTTAGGTGTGTTCACCAATCACTGTAAACAACACAAGCAGCCAGGTTACAAATGGTGTTTGCTATAGAAATCGCTCTGCATTCAGTTTTACTAGCTGTCAACCTGAAATGCTTTCCAGCAGACCTCAGGAAGAGGGAACTTAATGGTATGTGAATATTAAAAAAAAAAACGTTTTAGACACAAAAATGTAGGTTCATTATGGTTTCCACTTTGTATATTAGGAGACTCTGATCCACCCAGTAGTTCCTTTATTAGGTGAGCCACTGGGGACATTTCTGTTCATCAAAAGACTATGCAGGGATGACCTAGAAATGTATGCCAGGCCATTGGTTTGTTTTTATTCAACAGTTGATTACAGAACCACGAATCAAAAAACAACCGTGATTATGTTGAAAAATAAACATTGCAAGGAAACGACACACAGGAGATTACTCAATGAATTGAAACTGTACACAGTGTTCAGTAACAGGCCATTGTGCACGCTGACTCAAGGCTTCAGTTGGTTTCTACATGTCTCAAAATCTCCTTGTTCTTCATTGGTTTGAAAGTGCTGAACTTTATCAGTTATAACCTATTGGGCCACTGATTAAAACCCTTGTTTAAAATAACTAAAATCCATGTAAAACATACTATTAACTCCCTTTATGTGCATTTCATTCATTATAGCTTGTTCTGCCATTGTAATGGATCTTCTAGTTGCTGATGAGTTAATAATACTGACCGCAACGCAATATATGTACTTACCTCTCGACTACAAAGCTTGCTGTGTAATTGAATGGAAAGACGCTTGTCTTTGAACTCTATGGGTTGCGGTTCACATCCAGCTATTGATTTCCCACATAATTCAATGCACTGAGATGCCTATTCATTACACAATATCTATTTTATCGCTAGCTAATTCGCTACTAATAGTACAATGCATTGCATTCCAACATAATTTCAATGCTAAAATGTATGCCGTCTAATTCTGAGGCCGCTAATATGTCTTTTAATGGAAATGTGTTTAGATGGAAGAACATTGTTAGTCTGTAGCAGGGCGGTAGAGAGCCCTGCACATTATTAAAAGGGGGCAGGGCAAAGCCCTGCTATAAAATGTCTTTATATGTGGAGGACGAGTGAGGCGCTGTCTGCCACGTTATTGTTTTGTTTTGATTTAATATTTATTTAAGAGCGGGGTGATCCCCACCCCTGTGCATATTTTGTATTTACTTTTGTATTATGATTTATTAGGTGTAAATATGACGGCGAAAGCCGTGTTATTGTTTATTTGTATTTATTTAAAAATGTATTGACGGCGAATAATGTTTGTTTTATTTTGTAATAAGTTTATAGTGTGGATGGGAAGCCCCATCCACAATTTAGAAATCTCGTGCAGAAGGTGGCCACCTCCCGAATAAATTAAGTGATTCATTTGTTGCTAATCGAGAGATGGTCACCTGCATAAAAGCCGGCAGCTCTCTGCACTCCGGGTGAGTGTTCAAGAGGAGGAACGAGAGAGAGAAATTTAAAACGAAGCAAAAGAATAGGAACAGTGACAGCAATCTGCCCAGCCTGACCTGTTGTATTTTGTGTTCGTGATTTATTTTGTTTAAACTTTTATTTTGCTCTGTGAGCACTGTTTTTGTTAAAACCCTTTATTTTATTACACCGTGTAACAATTTTTTTTTTTTTTTTTTTTTCCTGGGTAGTAAGTCCCGCATAAAAGATTAATTCTCAAACTGAACGCAGTAGGGATTCAAGGAAATGCATGCACATGGATTAGGGAGTGGTTAACAGGTAGAAAACAGAAAGTACTGATTAGAGGAGAAACCCGAAAATGGAGTGAGGTAAACCAGTGGTGTACCACAGGATCAGTATTAGGTCCTCTGCTATTCCTAATCTACATTAATGATTTAGACTTGATATAGTAAGCAAACTCGTTAAATTTGCAGACGACACAAAATAGGAGGAGTGGGAGACACTGTTGAAGCAGCAAAGGTCATTCAAAATGATCTAGACCAGATTCAAAATTGGGCAGACACATGGCAAATGAAATTTAATAGAGAAAAGTGTAAAAGTATTGCATGCGGCAATAAAAATGTTCATTATAAATATCATATGGGAGATAGTGAAATTGAAGAAGGAACCATGAAAAGACCCTAGGAGTTTATGTTGACTCAGAAATGTCTTCATCTAGACAATGTGGGGAAGCTATAAAAGGCTAACAAGATGCTTGGATATATTGTGAGAAGTGTTGAATTTAAATCAAGGGAAGTAATGTTAAACTCTACAATGCATTAGTAAGACCTCATTTAGAATATTGTGTTCAGTTCTGGTCACCTGTTACAAAAAGGATATTGCTGCTCTAGAAAGAGTGCAAAGAAGAGCAACCAGAATTATCCCGGTTTAAAAGACATGTCGATGCAGACAGGCTAAAAAAAGAATTGAATCTATTCAGTCTTGAACAAAGAAGACTACGCGGCGATCTGATTCAAAACATTCAAAATCCTAAAAGGTATAGACAATGTGTCAACCCGGGGACTTTGACTTGAAAAAGAAAAAAAGGACCAGGGGTCATAAATGGAGATTAGATAAAGGGGCATTCAGAACAGAAAATAGGAGGCACTTTTTACACAGAGAATTGTGAGGGTCTGGAACCAACTCCCCAGTAATGTTGTTGAAGCTGACACCCTGGGATCCTTCAAGAAGCTGCTTGATGAGATTCTGGGATCAATAAGTTACTAACAACCAAACGAGCAAGATGGGCTGAATGGCCTCTCGTTTGTAAACTTTCTTATGTTCTTATGTTCTTATGCTTATGCCTCAAAAGTATAGAAAATGGCTATTATTCCCCACAAACTTGCTTTTGTGACCAGGACAGTGATATTTTGAAATTTACCTATTTTCCAGAACATTCCAGATAGATTCAGTGCTGAGTAAACTTGAGTAACTTCTAGAACTTTCTAGAACTTTCCAGTAATATAAATAGTAGTATAAATACAGGGGCCTTAAGCCCACCAGTTCAGTTTAGTTCCAGCTGCCTAAGTGGATACATATCTGCATTTTTCTGAGATGGCATCACGAGGCTGCAAGCATCCGCAGACGATTTTGCTATTTATGCGCCAATTTATCAAGACAAGAGCGAAAAAGTACTCCATGGAAGCATCTGCTAAGATGTGTGAGGGCCTACAAGGCATATTTTGGCATGCCTGTCGGGGATCAAGACAAACCCTGGGCACCTCCCCATTTCACCCGCGAAAGCACTACAAAAAACTCTGAAGGTAAGATGGAAAATTGTTGCTCGGAATTTTATGTTATAAAATTTGTTAACATTTTTTAAATTGTAAAAGTTTTTAATTTTAAAATGTTTTACAATTTTTCATGTTATTGAAAAAAATATATAAAATGTTGCGAGAATCTCTTACACATTAGTCATGGGTGAAATAAATGTATTTTTGTAGGATGGCACAGAGGGAAAAAGAGAGCCATGAAGTTCGCTATCCCAAGAATTTGGCATGGGAACCCACTGACCACTCAAGCAACTGCTACTTCTGCATGGTGGACCCTTCCAAGCGGACCGAGTTCTCTGTGGGGAGGAACAACGTCAAGTGGGAGCCACTGGTGGACCCCGGAAGGTGCTGATGCCACCACTGCACATCAAATTGGGCCTTATGAAACAATTTGTCAGAGCTCTAGATAAGGAGTTATAGCCTTCAAGTACCTTTCAAGACTTCTTTCCCTAAGCTGTCTGAGGCAAAGGTCAAAGCCGTTGTCTTCGCTGGACCACAGATAAAGAAGATCCTGAGTGCAATGAATTCCCAAGAAGCTCACTAGTAAGGAGAAAAGCAGTTTGGAACAGCTTTGTCGCAGTGGTTCGGGGCTTCCTGGGCAATCACAAGGTCGAAAACTATGTGGAGCTGCTTGGAGACTCTGGTGAAGAACTACGCACAATGGTTGTAGGATGTCCCTCAAAGTCCATATCCTTGATGCTCATCTTGATAAATCTAAGGAGAACATGGGAGCAGACACAGAGGAGCAAGGCAGCCGCTTTCCACAGGATATACTGGACTTTGAACGCTACCAAGGACAGTATAACGAGAACATGATGGGAGACTACATTTGGGGCTGATTCGTGGAAAGTGATTTACAGTATAATCAGAAAAAAAAAAACTACTCACTTCTAAATCTTTTGTAGTCATTTTGTATTACTTTAGTATAAATACATGTTAATTTGGGATTCATATGTTGTTTTTTTCTGACTTTATGTGAACTAAAAAAGACACAAAATCGCCTGCTTTCTCATTGGAAATAGGTCAATTTCAAAATATCACTGTCCTGGTCACAAAAGCAAAGTTTGGGGGAATAATAGCCATTTTCTTATACTTTGAGGCATAGCAATTAGGAAATAACACTTACTACCCAGGAACAAAAATTGTGTTACATAGTGTTATTGTTTGAATAAAAGGCGCCACAGCCCTGCAGTACTGGTGTCTTTGTTTCTGTTCCTGCGTCTGGTCTGACGTCACCACAACGCCATTCTTGTCACAGAGTCAAATCAGCTGTCCCATAAATAGCAACCAGCTTAAAAAAACATTTCTGTTAAGTCGCTGACAATGGCATGAACTTCAAATTTCCAATTTAGAATTGATTTGGTTAGTAAGACAGGTACTTACTGAATATAATGTTTGCTTTTGTTTAAATATGTTCAGTTTTCCCATCTTTCTTTTTTAAAGTCAACCGATATGGCATAATGCTCAACTCTTCAAAACAAATAAAAATACAAAATAAACAGCATTATGTTGATCATTAATCTGAAATGTTATATTATTAAACATGTTTTTTGGGAACTCAAACTATACTTACCCCTCCTGTGGAACTTCCTTAATCATTAAATTCAGGAGAATGATAAATTGATAAAAGTAGTAGCTTATGATCTCTTTGGATTTCTGAAGAACCTATTTATTCAAAAGAAATAATGAAGGACGTTTCACAGTTTTATAGCAGCTAGAGGTGGTTTCTAGAAACTACCATAACCTTTCTTACAATGCCCCTGCCCAGGTTCTGCATTTAGCTGTGTTAACTTCTGCTTCCATTGTGAATTGTGGCTCCTGTCAACCAAGTAGCTGTGGTTCTGGCAGTTACATCCCTCCCACTGAGATAAGGCTGGGAGTAGCATGTGATTGACCAGAAGCAGCCGCAGAACATTACGCAGGCTCCTGTCTGTCGAGGAGTCAGCAAGGCCTCAATACTGCAGGGTCAGTCTGATATTATCTCATTAGTGGTTGCGTTTATTGGAGGACGAGAGGGGAGCACTAAAATGGGGAGAAAATAGAAAACAAAAAATCTCTAACTTTTCACTTTTAACCCATTTGCAAGGCTGTTTTTATGATTTAAGCCCAGTTTCAAGACTGTCTGCTTCCTGATTAAGTTCCCAGAAAATGTAACTTTTTTGTATACATTTAAAAAAAAAGTGCCTTAAAGGAGTGTTAACCATGCATCTTTAAAATCTGACATTGTATTAGGAACAGCAGTATTATCACTGGTGCCCTTCTCTTTGCGATGAAAAACGTTCCCTGAAAGAGAAGACGACCACCAACATACTGGGATATGCCTGCCATAGGTAGGTATTTACTAAGCATTTTATGTCGGAGCTGCCAATAGGCCCCTCTGTGGGTGACATCCTCAGTCCTGCCTACCGAGGGATTAAACAGTCAAAACCGCAGAGAGACCATTTTTCTTTTGCATTGAACCTGTGAGGGAGACCATGCGACTGGACTGGTTGGTGGTCTTCTTTCTTTCGGGAACCAGGTTTTGGGTAACCCAACATTCCCTTTCAATTCAAGATGACCACTAACATACAGACGTGCTCAAATTTGTTGGTACCCTTACAGCTCATTGACCATTCCTCCTGAAAAGTGATGAAATTAAAAGCTATTTTATCATGTATACTTGCATGCCTTTGGTATGTCATAGAATAAAGCAAAGAAGCTGTGAAAAGAGATGAGTTATTGCTTAACAAAGATATTCTAAAATGGCCTTGACACATTTGTTGGAAAATTCTTAGAAAAGATAATAAATAATTGGATTATAGTGATATTTCAAACTAATTAGTTTTAATTAGTATCACACATGTCTCCAATCTTGTAATCAGTCATTCAGCCTATTTAAATGGAAAAAGTAGTCATGTGTTGTTTTGGTATTATTGTACAAACCACACTGAACATGGACCAGAGAAAGCAAAGGAGAGAGTTGTCTGAGGAGATCAGAAAGAAAATAATAGACAAGCATGATAAAGGTAAAGGCTACAAGACCATCTCCAAGCAGCTTGATGTTCCTGTGACAACAGTTGCAAATATTATTAAGAAGTTTAAGGTCCATGGAACTGTAGCCAACCTCCTGGGCATGGTCAGCAAGAGGAAAATCGACCCCAGATTGAACAGAAGGATAGTGCACGGTGGTAGAAAAGAACCAAGCATAACTGCCAAAGAGATACAAGCTGAACTCCAAGGTGAAGGTAGGCCAGTTTCTGATCGCACCATCCGTCGCTTTTTTTGAGCAAAAGTGGGCTCCATGGAAGAAGACCCAGGAGGACTTACTTTTTGAAAGAAAAAAACATAAAAAGCCAGACTGAAATTTGCTAAAATGCATATTGACAAGCCACAATCCTTCTGGGAGAATGTCCTTGACAGATGAGTCAAACTGAGCCTTTTGGCAAGTCACATCAGCTCTATGTTCACAGACAAAAAAAAACGTCAAAGAAAAGAACACCATACCTACAGTGAAACATGGAGGAGGCTCGGTTATGTTTGGGGCTGCTTTTGCGCCTGGCACAGGGTGTTTTGAATCTGTGCAGGGCACAATGAAATCTTAAGACTATCAAGGCATTCTGGAGCGAAACGCATTGCCCAGTGTCAGAAAGTTTCTGTCTCAGTCGCAGGTCATGGGTCCCCAACAGGATAATGACCCAAAACACACAGCTAAAAAGCACCCAAGAATGGATAAGAACAAAACATTGGACTATTCTGAAGTGGCCTTCTATGAGTCCTGATCTGAATCCTATCGAACATCTATGGAAAGAGCTGAAACTTGCAGTCTGAGAAGGCAACCCATCTAACCTGAGACAGCTGGAGCAGTTTGCTCAGGAAGAGTGGGCCAAACTACCTGTTAACAGGTGCAGAAGTCTCATTGAGAGCTACAGAAAATGTTTGATTGCAGTGATTGCCTCTAAAGGTTGTGCAACAAAATATTAGGTTAGCGGTCCCATCATTTTTTTGTCCATGCTATTTTCATTTGTTTTATTATTTACAATATTATGTTGAATAAAAAAATCAAAAGCAAAGTCTGATTTCTATTAAATATGGAATAAACAATGGTGGATGCCAATTACTTTTGTCAGTTTCAAGTTATTTCAGAGAAAATTGTGCATTCTTCGTTTTTTGTGGAGGGGTACCAACAAATTTGAGCACGCCCTGTACTTATGGGAAAGTATACCAGAGCAGTCGCGAGGGAGAAGGAATGGCAGCAGATGAGGAACGCATCAGAACCGCATAACCCAGGGGTTAGCGGTGCGAGCGTGCAACCTCAAGGACCCTCGCATCTAATGAAGGCAGGGAAGGATCTACCACGTTAAGGTGGTAGAACCTGGAGAAAGTATGCAGCGTAGCCCAGCTAGCCGCAGTACAGATATCAGACAGCGAGGCCCCTCCGAAGAGGGCCCAAGATGTAGCCAACCCTGGTAGAGTGCGTGGCTACCCGCCCAGGTGGGGGCAAGACAGCACTGTCATACGCAGTCGAGACTGTGTCCACAATCCAGTGTGACAGTCACTGCTTCGAGAGGGCCTGTCCTAGGCTTGGTATACCCTGACAGACAAAGAGCTGGTCAGAATGACGCAGAGCTCTTGTTCTACCATGTACCATCTCAATACCCGCACCGGACAGAGGGAGTTCAATCTCCTATCCTCTTCTGAAGAAAACGGGGTGGATGAAAAGACTCCAGTTCCACAGACTGGTTCATGTGGAAGGCTGTGCTCACCTTAGGGAGGAAATCAGGGTTTGTTCGTAGTGACACCCTGCTGCCATCATCCAAAATACGCATGCAGGAGCTGTGCACCCACAGCACCCCTGCAGCTCACTGACCCGCTTTAGCGGAGGTGATAGCCAAGAGGAAGGGCTTTTTTTTTTTTTTTTTTTTGGAACTGCAATGGCAGTAATATGAAAAAATACAGGCTCACACACACAGCAGTTCAGCTATTTATTTATTTATTTATTTATTTATTTATTTATTTATTTATTTAACCAAGCGTGCCAAGAAGTGGCTGAAACAAGCAGGCGGATACAACCCCCACAACTCAACAGCGGGCGCAGCAGAGCTAGGTCCCGTGGAGGAATCATTTTTTTTTTTTTTTTAAACCAGGCAGAGGAAAACACAAAACAGCAAGCACTGTAAGCTGTAAGGTTAGAAAAGAGACTACAATCGCAAAGCGATGTAGGCTGTTGAAAAAGAAAGGATTAAACGCAGCGCAGTTGTGCAGCGCTTATAGTTGAGTTCACAAAAGCCGTTGTTTCTGATTGAGGGAAGTGGCAAGCCGGGCTTCCAGCAATAAAAATAAAAAACTCGAGAAAGAGAGCTGTTTCACAGGCTCGACCTCAGCAACTGGGGCAGGTAGAACACAGCCCGGGGAGGAATTTACACCGGCTGACTGGCTGTTGTTGTGTTTGTTTTTTGTTTGTTTGTTTTAACTGCACCACAGCACAGGCAAAGCGGGGTTGTGCGAGAAGGTCCAACACACAGGTGGACACACAACAACAGTTACAAAAATAATATTTGTTCTTATTTTTTATTTACCGCTGCGCGGGAATGCAGCTGGCGGAATCAACGCGGGGATACAGCAAAGCCCAGCCCTGGGCGGAGGAAAACGGTGTTCTACCTGGAGAGTGTAGGCTGAAAAGACAACACACACGCACCCTTAATCAACATTGCACAGGCAGTCGCTCACTGGTGACAGACAGAGACAGACAGCCTGCAACGCAACGAGGCAGGCTGTGAAAGAAAGGAGCAAGAAAGAAGTTAAAATTAGAGTCAGCTCAAGAAAGATCGAATGCAAGGGAACTGCAGTCAACTCAGAAGAGCTCTTTCAAAAAACACACCAGTGTAGTAATACAGAAGTTTACCTTTACCTTAGGTGAGAGGCAAAAAGATAAAATGGTCTCTGTGGGTTGGTAGACGGACCGAGGACGACAACCCCACAGAGGGCTTTATTGGGCAGCTCTGACATGAAATGCTCAGTGAATATCTACCCATGGCAGGCATATCCCATAAGTATGTTGGTGGTCCTCTTCAAATTGAAAGGATCGTTTTATTCTTTGCTTGTGTTTTACTTTCATTTTGATAAAAATGGGACCCTTACGTGCTAGTCTGTCTGTCCCTCCATCTGTCACACTCTACATGCTGCACTGGTTCAAGATATCCACTGTATAGTTTTGGAAAGTTTAGGCTACAACTACTGGTACATTTTTACTTCCTACGTCAGACTCTCATGACAGTGAGTGGGGCACCATGGGAGTTTTTGAGGCCTTTGGCTTGACCATGGAAATTACATTTCAAGTGATATGGTACCAGGAATAATGAAGTGCTGTGCTTGTAAAATCTGCACAGTGAAAGTATATCCCCAATGAAAGTAACACAATGTGAAGTACAAATGATAGCACAACGATAAGTGGACCAGTGATAATGTATGTCCTCTTAGAGTAATGCAAAAAAGGTAGGGGTTCTGCTCTCCTTTAAAATGTAAGATTACCCTACAATTAACCTTGGTTGTTTTATCTACAACTGGTAATTGTTTACACGATTCTCCCATGTGCTGCACTCAGTTCTCTTGTGGCCATTCTTTTCCTGTCAGTTCAACACCAGCAGAGCATCACTTGTTTCTGTGTGGGCAGGGATTTTAAAAGTAAACAATCTTTCTTTACAAGTAAAAAAATGGTTTAGGGGGAATGGGAAGGATTAAAAAAAAACGGAATCTATTTAGCCTAGAACAAAGATGAATTAGGAGGGACATGCTGATGTCTTTAAAATCTAAAAGAGCTAACATTGTTTACCTAACTTAAAACCAGGACCAGAGGACACATTTAGAAATTAAGCAGAATTATAGACTTAGGACAGAGGGATGGAGACACACTTCACACAGAGAATGGTGAGAGTATCTAATGGGTTACCTAGTCATGTTTTTGATGCTCAATCATGTTTTTTTTAGATCATTCAGCTACAAGGACCTGGATGAGCATAGATGGTCAGAATGGCCTATCTTCATGGATGTTAATAAACAAGCAAAAAAGAAACATATTTTTTAAAACAGTTTGGTTGTGTGGCTTTTCAAGAAACTGATACCTTCACGATATCTCTGTCTAAATATATTATATACCAGGGGTTTTCAAACTGCAAGGTCCGCCTCCCTAGGGGGGTGTGTCTGTTCAAGGGAGGCGAGTGCCTGTCCCTACACCCGTTTGTTTCGTTAAAGATGCAGTTCTCTGTCGCCAGACGTTAAGACTTTAGTATGGAGGATTCAGACAATAAGCAGGCACCAGAGGCTAATATGTCACTGGGCTGAATCTCTGTTTTAACCCCATTGTAAAGATTTAATGCTGAGGCACAGAAACATAAGTGCTAACCCTTCTAAAACTCACAGACAACTAGCACAATCCAAATAACTACCTGAAACAAACACCACCCTCAGAAGCAGCCACAAGCACAGGTGGGGGGTTGATCCCTTTAAGATTCTCCAAATGATTTAATGTTATTACACCTTGATCCAGCTTTAGCCTTCATATAAAATGCATAGTTATCTAATTTAAATTGTCAGAAGACACTTTCATTTTCATTGATTGGTACCAAAAATGAAATAGCCAGGAAATGTCATCATGCAATTAACACGTTTTTAACAGGCCTTTCTATTTTAAGTGATGCCTGTTAGCTTACAACATGTAAAAAGGGGATTTGGAAATACTACTATCTGGAGAAACTTAAAAGGGTTTGCCACATGGGATTACTATTTACAATATTGAATAACTACTCAATAGAAATATTGAGGTAATGTTTTCATACAGGAAGGGCCTGGTTTGTAGATTGGACACTGGAAGACAGCATAGAGATAGAGACATAGCAAGACATAAATCAAAGAGAGAAGATGCAGTTTCTTAGGGCAGAAAAGGGACTAGATTTGCAGCAGTAATCAGCAATAAAATAGAATCTCGGAATTTGATATTATTGAATTGCTACTGTTTAATGTAATAACTATACTTGTTGTGTAAAATGAAATTACAAAGACAATAAGATCATTTATTGAAAGTAAAGATTCCCTCTGAATATCACCATGAGTCTCTGCAGTCACTTTCAATATGATATTCGATCACATTGCCAGTCAATTAATCAATCCATATGCCTTATTGTTTGAATCACTCCACAAAAAATATTTCACACTCGTAATAGAGTTCCAGCTATACTTTTATCGTGCAATTAATTACTGCGGCAACGGAGGTTTTCATCATGAAGCAAGTACTCAACAAAACATAAGTGCAGAAAATGTGATAAGTATTTTTAAATTGTGTTTAGTTGGCTTGGAAACCACAATGATCCACCCTCCCTTATAAAAGACTTTCCTATATCATACCATGTATTTACCATAGTTTACCATGCTTTGCCATGTTTATTAATAATATGCTTTGCCTTTACCTCATTATTGTTTACAGTGCTTTCCTATCCTTTACCATGCTTTCACTGTGCTTTATCACACTGTGCTTTTTACTATGGTCACCTTTTATAATGGCCAGTGTGTGTTTGTGCAGACGCAGCATCTTTACATATTACATTAGTTTTTCAGTTTATGAAGTTAAACAAAAGGGCTGTGGGTGGGGCTCTTTTTTTGTTACCCAAGGAGGCCCACTATCAGTTTGAGAACCCCACATATACTGTACTATATGTAATTATGTTACTACCTTAAACAGGTAACATTATCACTGGTCCTTTTGGGGAAAAAAAAAAAAAAAAAAAAAAAAAAGAATAATTTAACTACCAGTATTTTAAAATAGATCAATATATTGCATCTGTTAGTGCTCTTACTGGTAGTACAACTGCTTATCTAATGGCTGACTTC
>CM072668.1:32790889-32951723 GCA_036884735.1 Huso huso
CAAAAATAAGTATCCTAGCAACTGCTGGTTTGCAACTGCCTAATTTTGGGGGCCAATTTCCCTTGTTGGCCTACATTAACGTTCTTTATAAATCCTCTTGGTAGCTTTTAGCTTAAAAATATGATTTTTTATTTTTTCCATCCCTTTTGAAGTCCCTTAAATTATGTAAAGTAGCCTTTAAGACACTGAATTTTAAACAGCATGCTCTTATAACCTCTATACTTGGGAATTCAATACATTGTTGCCCCCCAATGTTAGGGGTATAATGTTTTATCCCTCGATCAGTGATTTGAAAGCCTTTTGAGAGAACTAAATAGAACATCTCTTGTTATGTTCTTGGAGCACACCATTACTGAGGTGCTTCACTAGGTAAAATGTCATCTAACCAAAGAACCTCATCCCCACAGAATTGGACATAAACCAGCCCTCATAAGGGTTTTGCAATGTCATTCTAATGTATCATTCATTGTAAATCAAATTTCCAGACAGAAATTGTAGCGTAACTGACAGGCGGGGTGTAGTGTACATTGAGGCAGCTGAGGCAACTGCCTCAGTAAAAATCGGCTAGGTGCATTAAAAAAATAAAGTACAAAAATATATCTAAAGATTTATTTTTAATTTATTAATCGTGGCATAATCGACATGTATTCATATTTTTTTTATTTGCCATTTCTTTAACATTACTGTGATCTCAGGCTGTATACATTATTTGACAGCCAGAGTACTGAAATTTCGCTCCACACAGACATGTTTGCTTCTCATTGGTCAGTTTGCCTAGTTATGCCGCGTGTAGCTCCAGAATTGGTTCAAGATTAGATCAGTGGAGCCTGATCTAAATTGGCTTAGTATAACACCACCTTATGATCCGACTCCAGTGAATTTGGATCCAGTCCCATTTTTTTGTTCTCGTTAATACAGCCCCTGGAGCAGCGGGTAGTCCTGTTTATTATTTAGTGGACGGTTCGGTACTGTACATACTCAAAGATGAAACGAAGAAACCAATCCTATAACGCATTTCTTTAAGAAGCCAGCTGTAGGTAAGAATGTTTAGTGATTTTATTTCTTATATTAATATTGTTTTTCTGTTGACAGTCCTGTGTGATGTTTAGCTGCGATACATTTTGCTAAATCAATGTTTTTCCTGTGCAATGGCAACGCCTTTCCCCTTCCCCGATATAACGATTTAATAATAGTTGTATTTTTGTGCGATGGCAAATTTAATGGGGAGGGGAGTGGTCAAAAGATTTCCAGAAAGCTTTTGACAAAGTCCCGCATAAAAGATTAATTCTCAAACTGAACGCAGTAGGGATTCAAGGAAATGCATGCACATGGATTAGGGAGTGGTTAACATGTAGAAAACAGAAAGTACTGATTAGAGGAGAAACCTCGAAATGGAGTGAGGTAACCAGTGGTGTACCACAGGGATCAGTATTAGGTCCTCTGCTATTCCTAATCTACATTAATGATTTAGACTCTGGTATAGTAAGCAAACTCATTAAATTTGCAGACGACACAAAAATAGGAGGAGTGGCAGACACTGTTGAAGCAGCAAAGGTCATTCAAAATGATCTAGACCGCATTCAAAATTGGGCAGACACATGGCAAATGAAATTTAATAGAGAAAAGTGTAAAGTATTGCATGCAGGAAATAAAAATGTTCATTATAAATATCATATGGGAGATACTGAAATTGAAGAAGGAACTATGAAAAAGACCTAGGAGTTTATGTTGACTCAGAAATGTCTTCATCTAGACAATGTGGGGAAGCTATAAAAAAGGCTAACAAGATGCTTGGATATATTGTGAGAAGTGTTGAATTTAAATCAAGGGAAGTAATGTTAAAACTCTACAATGCATTAGTAAGACCTCACCTAGAATATTGTGTTCAGTTCTGGTCACCTCGTTACAAAAGGATATTGCTGCTCTAGAAAGAGTGCAAAGAAGAGCAACCAGAATTATCCCGGTTTAAAAGGCATGTCGTATGCAGACAGGCTAAAAGAATTGAATCTATTCAGTCTTGAACGAAGAAGACTACGGGGCGATCTGATTCAAACATTCAAAATCCTAAAAGGTATAGACAATGTCAACCCGGGGGACTTCTTTGACTTGAAAAAAGAAAAAAGGACCAGGGGTCATAAATGGAGATTAGATAAAGGGGCATTCAGAACAGAAAATAGGAGGCACTTTTTTACAGAGAATTGTGAGGGTCTGGAACCAACTCCCCAGTAATGTTGTTGAAGCTGACACCCTGGGATCCTTCAAGAAGCTGCTTGATGAGATTCTGGGATCAATAAGCTACTAACAACCAAACGAGCAAGATGGGCTGAATGGCCTCCTCTCGTTTGTAAACTTTCTTATGTTCTTCTTATGTTCTTATACATAAGGAAACTGTGCAGTTGAGTCTGTAGGTCCGGTCAGGGAGAGTTTGGTGTGGGACGAGCGAGGCAAACAAAAGTAAACAAACCAGTCTTCTGCTTTCTCAGGAGGACTAAAAGAGCTGCTGTGGAGCCCCAGCCAGGACGGAGGTTCAAGGCACAGACGCAGAGCTCCGGTCAGCAAGCAGGCAAGAGGGAAGCATAAGGCAGGCTGTGGAGCAGTTATTGGGAATGCCTGGATGCTCCACTCCCATGTTGCACCATGGGAAATATTTAACTGTAAATGTAAATACGTGCACAAACAAAGTTCACAGATAAAGCTCTTGGTTACACTGAAAGTGCTGGACGGTCGTGTCATGCTGTTAGACACTCCCCACACCCCACCACAACTTGGTGTCAAAAGGGGAATTTTCATTTTTTTTCTTTTTTTTTTCATAAGGAATTACAGCCCTGAAATTTAAGACCTGCAATGGACCCTGCCTGAATCTTGGAGTTCCTGCAGGAGCTGGAGCGCCGACGGGACGTGCAGGAGAGTCAAAGGCAACTGCAGTGGGCAGGGTTTTTTAATCAATTGGCTGAGAAAGTAGCCACCAACCTTGGGTCCAGTCTGGATACAGTGGGTGCTCGGGCCATGGCCGTGAACCCCAAATTGACCAAAATGACTTCGGAGGATGACCCGGAGGCCTTTTTGGTCCCATTCGAAAGGGTGGCAGAAGCAGCACAATGGCCCAAGTCTGCCTGGGCAGTCAAAATAGCCCCGTGCCTGACTATTTTAATAAATGAAAGATCAAAACAAAACACTTTATCAAAAACAAAACAGTTTGTTGGCCAAACAAAAGGCAAATAATCCTACTAGAAAAACAAGTACTGTGCTGTTTTTGAGCCAGCATGTATAGCGTTTGTTTCCTTTCTGCTATTGGCTTTTACCTCCTCGCTCCCGTTCTCTACTCCTCGTCACTTCTCTCCCTAATAAGCCTGGAGTGGGTCCTTTCATTCCCTGTGTCTGGAGCCTTAATTACCCATTAATCAAATAATTACCATATTAAGGCTTCAGCCACATTCTCACAAGGTTTACAGGGATGGGGATTTTAACCCCATCCACGCCGACTACATATTCTAAGACCGGCTTTTCGCTGGTCTCAAATAATAAATAATGTCGGACGGCTTTCGTCCGTCTACACACAAACACAATATATAATAATGATGATAATACAATGCAAACAATAATTCTACATAAATAAATATATACAAGCGATGGGCACCCCGTCACATGGACTATGTGACCCGATACCCTGAAGCGGTCCCAATGCACAGTATCAATGCAGAGTCAGTGGTAAAGGAGCTGGTGAAACTGTTTTCTCGCGTAGATATTCCTAGGGAGATCTGACCAGGGGATAGCCTTTGACCAATGCTTGTGGAATGGTTTAATAAGACTCAAACCATTGCTGCGCTGATTCGCCAAAAAGGAAACAAAGAGTTGGGTCAAAATGCTTGCCTATCTTCTCTTTGTTATCCAAGAAGTACCACAAGCATCAACAGGCTTTTCACCCTTTGAGCTCCTGTATGGGAGACAACCCCAGGGTATTCTCAATTTAGTAAAGGAAGGTTGGAAAGCAAACCAAAACCAAGCACAGAACATAGTAAAGTTTGTGTATGTTTCTTCGTTTTGTGAAGAAAAACCTGGAGGCAGCGCAGCATACGCAGGAGCAACAATATAATAAAAGTGCTCACATTAGGACTTTCCAACCTGGGGACCGAGTGCTATTACTCTTCCCCTCGTGGAAATGTAAATTGAGATTCGACAACAGGGAAGGCGACATGAACTCCAAATTTATCATATAAATTTGTTAAAACCCTGGAGGGAGGGAGAGAGAGAGAGACTATGTTTGTCTCCCCTGGAGTCCCTGTGTGTCCACTCAGCAAACAGTGGACATTCCGATGGAAGATAAGTTATGTGTGGAACAGAAAAAGGATCTAACAGTTGTAATAACTCAATTTATTGTCCTTTTTTCATCCAAACCAGGTAAAAACAAATTTAATAGAACATGGCATAATCACGAAACCAGATGTGAGGGTGAGAGAACGAGTGAACCGGGTACCAGAGAGAAGGAAGGAGACTGTCCGCCCTGAAGTAGAGGCAATGCTAGAACTTGGAGTGATCGAACCACTGAACGGTGAGTGGTGCAGTTCGGTAGTGCTGGTCACTAAACTGGACGGAACTACTCGTTTTTGTGTCGACTTCAGGAAGGTGAATGCCAATTCCAAGTTTGACGCATACCCTATGCCGCGGATAGACGGCCTGTTGGATCAGCTCGGCTCGGCTCGGTTCATATCCACCCTCGATCTGACTAAGGGTTATTGGCAAATAACATTAATTCCAAGTTCACGTGAGAAAACACAAGAGTTCTCACAAGGGCTTTTCCAATTTCACACTATGCCATTCGACTTGCATGGGGCACCGGCAACGTTCCAACACCTCATGGACAAAATACTACAGCCTCACAGGGGGTATGCAACGGCATACATAGATGATGTAATCATCTACAGTTCATCATAGGCAGAACACCTGCAGAGGCTGGCAGCGGTGCTGAGGTCGATTTAGAAGGGCGGGATTGACTGTGAACCTAGGTAAGTGCGCATTTGGAAAAGAGGCAAAATACAACAGGGTGAAGGAAAATGGAGGGCAGAAATGCTGGCCTCCCGACAGACGGACCGAACGGCGTGACCTCAACAAGATGGTGCATACAGTAGGTATAGAATCCGGTTGCGACGGCCATCTTGGGGAGGTCAGCTGCACAGGTGTACCGAGTTCCTGACAAATTAATACCATGATTACAGCCACAGCTGGGCGAGTGGCTGTGGCAGATTAATGGGGAGGGGACTGGTATACATAAGGGAACTTTGCAGTCTGTTGGGCCGGTCGGGGAGAGTTTGGTGCAGGACGAGCGAGGCAAACAAAAGTAAACAAACCACGCAGAGTGCTGAGTCTTGCTGCTTTCTCAGGCGGAGCTGCGGACGGTATTACAGTATTTCAAAGTAGAGAGTGACATGGACAGGTCTCCCGCGGGACCCACAGGATTCCTGCAGTAATGGAAAAAATTGTGTTAAATTTTGCAGGAGGGATGGTACAGGAGTGAAGCTCACAGGAACGGGCTGGACTGGGAAATAAAAAAAAGTAAAGCTCTCATGAGGGGCAAGAACGGGATTTAAGCTTCCATTAATGGGAAGGAACAGGACTACTCTGCCACCAGCAGACAGGAATGGTTCTTAATACTGTATTTTACCGACAGTTTATTGTGGCATTGACATACTAAAATCTCTGAGCCAGGTTGTTTAGTAACCGGTTTCAAAAATTGAAACTGCCGCACAAAACTCTAAACAGTTGTTTTTTATAATACCGAATGTATATATTACATCATTATATTGCACATTGTGCTTATAAAGACCCTGTGCTTGCACTGTAGTTTTGTTTTTGTTTTTTTTCAGAAAAAAACAAACACATTACTAGTAGTATACCGGTAGTGTTTAATGCAAAACCCTAATTTTATACATGAATACAAAAATATCTGTACCTCAAATAATGTTTGACGTCTCTATCACGGCATGGGATGGGACGGTATTTTTTTTTTTTTGACAGGACAGGATGGGACAGGAATTAAAAAAAAAAAAAAAAAAAAAAAAGTTACAGGGAAGAATGGGACAGGAAAAATTTGGACAGGACAGGATTGGAAATGATGACTCTTCCATGGGATGGGACAGGAACATTTCTGACAGGACAGGACTGAAGTTTCATTCCAGTGTCACTCTCTATTTCAAAGGCAGGTTCGCAAAAATAAGGACATTATAATCCCGCCCATATTTTGAATATAACCTACAATATTCTAAAATTGGATTTAGAATACTTTGAATTACTAATGTTTTAATTAGGGTTTTATAAAAGTGTGCCCGGAAAAATGTGTGTTTTTAAAAGTTTGTAGCGATTTCTGTAATATTTTCCTATGAGAAACTAGTTCATAAAATTGAAAACTTAGTTGTATTGAATTAGTTGTGGTGTTCTTTGTACGGCATGACATCTGTACACAGGATGAGATGTACTGGAATTGATTTCTGATATCTGATTTATAATGGCATAGAAACGGCCTTCTTCAAAGCTTGCCAGCTTCAATAACAAACACAGTTCAACAAAGTTATCCATACAACCTATTTAATAAAGAGTGCAATGGGGAAGCAGTCAGACCCAAGGTGACATGGAGGGTGGCTAATCGATCCATTCAATTATGGTGGGACTGTTATGAATATAAATTCCATTGCTAAGGGACAAAAAATATATACATATATTTTCTGATGCATTACATTGATTTTTTCATTACATTGATTCTAAAAAGAAAATGTATTATTGCTGCCAGGAAAAAAAAATAACAATCAGTTCTTAAATTACAATGTTTCTAAAAGCTGCTAAAATAGTTTTTTTTTTTTTTTTCTGGAGTTACCATCAGAACACAGATAGTCATTTATTGTTGAGCTACACAAGCTTTTAAGTGTTCAACCTGCGAACTGACTCAAGTCTTAACCTCAAAAGCTTGATACTGTTTGCAAACAGGCTTGTGGTGGGGTGTGGGGAGTGTATAACAGCATGACACGACCGTCCAGCACTTTCAGTGTAACCAAGAGCTTTATCTGTGAACTTTGTTTGTGCATGTATTTACATTTACAGTTAAATATTTCCCATGGTGCAACATGGGAGTGGAGCATCCAGGCATTCCCAATAACTGCTCCACAGCCCGCCTTCTGCTTCCCTCTTGCCTGCTTGCTGACCGGAGCTCCGCGTCCGTGCCTTGAACCTCCGTACCCGTCAGTATTTAATACATGTATTTAGGAAAAGTCATAAACGGACAACCGCATAACTTTCAGAGACGCAGAGTAATTTCAATCTGAAAACCTCAAACTGTCAGAATAACTGCCGTGGCGGTTCTAGTGTTAAAAGATTATTGTCAATATTATGGCTCCATATGCTAGGATGCTGATTTTATTCCTTGTAATATTATTCCTGTGATGGCAGTGTTCTGCAGGTTTTTATTTATATCTGTGTAATCCTCACTTAACCTTGATATTAATATGAATAGGACAAAAACAAAAATATATTCAATAACATTAGTTATTCGGTGCTAACCGGGAATGAAAGGCAATAACTGAATAATAGTAGTACAAAAATACAGTGACCAGGCAAATTTAAATATATTACAGACCACAAAATTTTTACCACTATGTATCTTAATGCAAGAAACTGCTGATCGCTTTCGTGCATCCATTGTGAACATACCTGGCATGATTTTGCATCAGTCTACACCAAGCTTTTATCAGACAATCCTAGCCTCCTATAAACATTTCAGATTGCTTTTATCATACACTCCTAGCCTCCTATAAACATTTCACATTGCTTTTATCATACACTCCTAGCCTCCTATAAACATTTCACATTGCTTTTATCATACACTCCTAGCCTCCTATAAACATTTCACATTGCTTTTCACTCCTAGCCTCCTATAAACATTTCAGATTTGTATACAAATATTTGTAACCTTTCAGATACTTTGCAATTGTTACGTGATTATAAGGACACTGTATGTGTGTGCAACCATTTTAGGGGGCCAGGTATCAAGATCGACCGACGCAGTGCTAAATGGTGGAGTGTAAAGTAGCACTCTGCCGCGGCACAAATGTTACCCCATCCCGAATGTATTAACTGGCACGAAATTAATGAGGCACGGTATAAGCTGGCACATTTAAATGCGAGAATTCCGCTGCACCATTTCTGAAACCCTCAAAATGGGCTACAGTAGCACGGATTAACAGACTAATCTGAAAAAGTGCCTCCCCTCCAAATGGGCTACCTCATTTGAATAATAGGTAGGTCATTTGCAGAGGCAATGACCCGTGTTGACTAAGTGTCTTGACTTTATATTATATTATTATTATACAATGGGTAAAACCAAATATACATAATGAAAAGGATATAATGAACCAAGTTTTTATACAACCAATACAAACAATTGTACATAATGAAATGGCTGGTATCAAGCTATAATTTCATCCACAGGGAGATCAAAAAGGGTAATGCAGACCCTAAATACTCTCCTTCTCAGTACTCTCCCTCTGTTCCTGGGTTGTTGAATGCATCAGGCACTCAGGAAACAAAAGGCTAATCAAACCTGTCTCTGCGATTGAATTACCCAGTCTAGTGAGAGAAAGGTGGTTTAACACAGAGCCTGACACTCCGTGAAATTTGTTTTTTTTATTGTCATTCATGAATTTCTTTTAAATACTGTGCATTTTCTGGGCTCCTACATGACTGCTTCCATACTGCTGTTTCCTATCAGCTGCTTTCTGACTTTCATTGCACCCAAATAAGACCAATTTGAAATCAGTCTTATTTGTGGACCCTTTTAGGGCCAGTGCTGCTGTTCTGCCGCTTCTTAAATCTCATTTTACTGTCACAGACTTCATTTACAAATGAGCACCACCTACAGTTTGCAAAGGCATATAATTAAGGCTTGACACGCCTTGAAATGCGTGGCTAATGAGTGGTGGAGTGCATTGCACGGTGGAGCGCATTTTGGCTGTGCTAACACGGCCTTAACTAGCCACAAGTGTCATGATACATATGGATCAAATTTAAGATCAGTGTAAACTCTGCCCTACGGCCTTAATGCCGTCACAAACGCTTGATACATGTCCCCCTTAGTGACTTCCAATGTACCAATACTAAGATATTGGCATGCATTATATTGCTATGAATTATATTGTAACAGTGTACCTCTGGTCATGTGGGGTCATGTTTTGATCTTGTTGGGTAATTTGTAGTTCTGATTTTATATTGAAGTAGTTTTAAATTGGAGGCTGTTTTGTTTACAGAAATTGAGATATGAGTTTAGATTTAAAAAAATAAATGAAAGTAGAACCCCTTTTAACACTAGAACTGCCATGGCAGTCATTTTGATGGTTTGAGGTTTTCAAATTTAAATTACTATATGGGTCTGAAAGTTATGTGGTTGTCCATTTATGACTTCCTAAATGCATGACGGTGTTTCAAAGGCAGGATCACAAAAGTAAGGAAGTTATAATCCCACCCACCTAGAAATGCCAAAGCAGTCATTTTGACTGCCTTTTACAATATATGTTTTTATTTTAAATATAACCTACAATATTCTTTTTTTTTGGTTTGTTTGTGTTTTTTAACAAATTTTTTTTAAATTCATTTTACAATTTTGCATGGTTTGGATTTGAACTGACGATCTCCAAGCTATAGGGCGCATCCTGCACTCTGGGCAGAGTGCCTTTACAAGCTGCGCCACTTGGGAGCCCCTTATATACAAGCCTGTTGTTATCTCTACTGGACCTGGCAGCCAACAATTCCTTTGTTGTACAAGGAATGCACCGGGGAAAATATCAGTAAGATATTTCGAAGCTAGCCACAGTGCTTCGGCAGAAACATTTCAATCTGAAAACTGCAACGCAGCAGGCTGCAGCAGCTCAACCTGGATTCAGTGCTGCACCGAGTGACACACACAAGAGAAAACATATGTTACTTTGTCTTAATCAGCTGGGTGGTTAATATTGATGTTATTTAAAATGTAACCGTCATAATGACTGCCGGAGGCGGTTTTAGGTATGAATATAACCGCAGTAGTTCCAGTGTTAAACATATAAAAAAACACCTTTTAGAAATTAGTTTGACAATATTATTTGTTACACACATTACCATCAAGAAAATGTCAGACTGAAATTAAAAAAAATAAATAAAAAGCAATACAAATAAAATCAATGCTTTGATATCTAATGAAATCCTATACTTGGAAATTAAACACAGGTCAGGCTCTCCAGTATAAAAGAAGGCATAAAACAAAATCACATTCTTAGAGCAGCATCTCAAAAGACAAAAATTACTCAATTTGCCCAGATTTCCTTGTACGCAAATATTCCCAAAATGAACCCTTTCCTCCCTGAACTTCAAGATGATACACACTTCTCTCTAATATTTTCATGTGCTTAATCTTTTTATGCACTTAACTGGAACAATAAATATTGTCAAGTTTATACAAATATATATATATTGTGGTGTAGTGTCCCGGCCAAGGCTGGTCTGCACCCTTGAAAATAGCACCCAGACACAAGAACATGCTTTGCGTGCACTTTTATTGTTTAACAAACAAAATCAAAACACAGGAACAAATCAAAAGTTTTAACAAAACACTAGAAACCCACAACCCTTCAAAATAAACAGAAGGACACACCCAAGCCACGGTTATCACAGTGCTCTTTCTTTGTCTTTCTCCATCACTTTCACCAAACAAACATCCTTTGTTCTCTTTTGTAGGGTGTGGCCAGGGGTGACTGGCAATCAATCATTCAGTTACCATCTGGCCACATTCCACACTTTTCCAATCACTCATCAATCAAGCAATTAATTTCCATTACCAGACAACCATGCACCCATGTGCAGATATTGTGAAAGTGTTTTGAACCGGTAAATGGCTTAGCTGTCCGGTTTTATAGTTGAGAGACAAGAAGAAAAGTTTAGTTATTACTCCAAAGTGGGGTTAGGTTTTTGTTTTGTTAATTTGTTTTGATTGTAAATAATAAAAGTGCACGCAAGTGCTTGGAAAAAATACACTGCTGTGTCTGACTCTGGTGTGTCTTGTGAAAAGTGAGCCTCAGCCGGTAGACTACGTGTTACAATATATATACATATATATATATAGACATTTGTGTTGTCATGTATTTAATAAGACATGAAAAGACATTTAAAGATAATACACACACTTTCAGCAATGACACCAAGGAAGGATATCTAGGATGTATGTTTGAGTTTACCTTCACTGCCTGACCACTTTAATAGTCTGCACGATTTGGATTTGGAATCACCCCAGACTGAGGCCATTCTCCTGCTACACCCTGCTTGATTACTCTTGAATGCCAAACTGTAGCTGTAGTTACTTAAGCATCATTGTGGATCTAGTCCACCCAACAATGTTAATGCATTCACCATGCCAGGATTGTGTGGGAATAGTGCCAAAGACTTCAGGAATCTTCCACGACCACCACAAACTTGGATCTCAATCCAATTAATGAATGGGTTAGCATCCCCTGAAACACCTTCCAGCACCTTGGTGTCTATCCTACATCATATCAAGGCTGTGATCGGGCAAACGGCGGTCCAATGCACTATTAGTTACATAACCTAATAAAGTGGAAGGGCAGTGTGTGTGTGCTTGTGTGTGTGAGAGTGACTGCGAATCTGTTTAAATCAGAAAACACAAAGGAAGTCTATAGAGACATGTGACAAAGACAGAATGATTCTTGGTGATAAATCTCCCTCCCGACCTGTGAGGATGCAGTGTAAAGGGAACAGAGTACCATGGACTGGATGGCCTGACAATTAATTCCCAGGGTTAGACAGAAGTCGGTCATCTAGTAAGGGGGCGGAGCACCGGTACACTAAATCATCGACCCAGAAGGGAAACGACGTGGCAGCCGCGGATTGGAGGAAAAGTTGCACTAGTTAACCAAGGGGTCATGATTGATGGTACAAAAGGGAATGTAGCGAAGTGATCTGTTCCTTTTATATGGTTATGCTGAACCGGAAGGAAAACCTGTGTTGTTATCGTGAGTGTTTTGTTTGTTTTTGTCGTGTCTAAATATACAGTTTGTTGTTATTAGACAGCTGGAACACCATCCGGAGCTTTCGCCAAAGGTCAGCACTTACCCAGACATCACTCAGAAATGTCTTCATCTAGACAATGTGGGGAAGCTATAAAAAGGCCAACAAGATGCTCGGATATATTGTGAAAAGTGTTGAATTTAAATCAAGGGAAGTAATGTTAAAACTTTACAATGTATTAGTAAGACCTCATCTAGAATATTGTGTTCAGTTCTGGTCACCTTGTTACAAAAATGATATTGCTGCTCTAGAAAGAGTGCAAAGAAGAGCAACCAGAATTATCCCGGGTTTAAAAGGCATGTCGTATGCAGACAGGCTAAAAGAATTGAATCTATTCAGTCTTGAACAAAGAAGACTACACTGCGATCTGATTCAAACATTCAAAATCCTAAAAGGTATAAACAATGTCGACCCAGGGGACTTTTTTGACCCGAAAAAAAAAACAAGGACCAGGGGTCACAAATGGAGATTAGATAAAGGGGCATTCAGAACAGAAAATAGGAGGCACTTTTTTACATAGAGAATTGTGAGGGTCTGGAACCAACTCCCCAGTAATGTTGTTGAAGCTGACACCCTGGGATCCTTCAAGAAGCTGCTTGATGAGATTCTGGGATCAATAAGCTACTAACAACCAAACGAGCAAGATGGGCTGAATGGCCTCCTCTCGTTTGTAAACTTTTTTATGTTCTAACTGTATTTACACCACAAGCACTATCGCACTCACTGTGTTTGTGTTTGTGTTACGTGTGGGTGTTTAGGAACAGGACTATTATTATTTCTGGACCAACCCGGGGATTAACAACAGAGCAATACACACCGCTGTATTGTCTGTTTTCATTGTTATTATTTACTGCCGTTTGTCATCAGACTTCGGATTGTACAAATAAAATATCACTGCATCTGGATTATCATTGTCTGTGTTTATTGATCACCGCTGCATTCCTGCACCTGCACACTGTTAACCACTTTGCCACAAGCCACCACATCCCAGCTGCTGCAGCTGATCAGAATGTAAATGGAAGGAAAACAGAGAATGGGTTAAAGGCAGTTTAGCCTCCACAGTTTGTCTCCTTATTTTTCCTTCATTAATATTACTCCAGGACTGAATAATACCTCTGCATTAGGCTATTGATTCTGCTTGAGCTCTGCAAATGGCTGTAAATGACATTCTTTTCATAATCTTTAAACACAACGTTATAAACAATCAAATCAACCTAAAAGCAACATCAAGTGTGTGTAGTGTGTATACCTTTGCAGGTGTTATCACCTTTGCAGGTATATCACAGTAGACGATGCATGAGCTGAGGCAGCAATGTGCTGCAGCAGCCAATAGTCGACACAAAGCTGTGAGCTTCGGTCATGCCACTAGATCATCCTCAGATCGATACACTTTCATAAGGCTTTGTTACGCCCCTGGAGTGAGTTCCATGCTATTTATACTGTCACAAGGTCATTCAATATTTCTCACATAGCATCTGCTTGTTTTTAGTACTTTCCTTTCAGAAACCTGGATTATCACTAATCTAAGACTGCATTACCTAAGGTAACATTAAGCAGTACAAGATAGAGGGTCTGAGAAATATACTGCAGCCCCAGGTCATGTTGCATCTTGCATGAACTCTTCTCTGTGGATAAATACAATTCCTTCCTGTCATTAACCAGCTAGCTGCTTCCCCTATTGACTGACATGCTTTCAGCCAGTAAACATGTTTTTACCCAGAAGAGACCGCTGAGGTGAAATGACCCAGGAAGTGTAACAGATTTCCTGAGAAAAAAGCATGATAAACTTTCTTTAACCTAACGTAGTGTCAGATGTTTATAATGATAAGTTTGTGATAACATGTGTTTCTTTTAGAACTGCACATTTGAGACCTATGTTGCTAATGCAAAACAGGTTAGTTACAACCACTTTAATCAGAATGTAATACTATAAATACTTGGCAGACTGGTAAAAACAAAAAAAATTAAACAGACAGGTTTCAAAGATAATACATACTGTACATACTGTATGTTGACAGCGTGATGTGATTTCAAAAAGCATCTTTAAATATTTAGAGTAATGTGAAGTGTAAGCAGTGTGTGGGAATCCAGAGTGCCATCCCCACAGTGGATGGCAATGTTATATCCTGCCACAAGTCAGAGCACTGCGGGGGAATTCCTTGGAAAACCGCTAAAAGATTTCTATAAACCAGAGACATATCCAGACCACCTCTGGATAGAAAAGGACAAAATCTTATCCCCATTCATTTGTAATATACCAGTAATTAGAGAATGAATACTGCAAGGAAGTGAGTGTCGGAATGTAAGAAAAATACCAGTGATACCTCCCTTAACACAAACTACGACTACATAACTGCTTAGTGGAGGCTACTTTTGCATTCCGCCACTTAAGCTATCAAAACCTTTATGTGAAGTAATTGTAGATAATAAAATAGTTCTATACATTTTCTACGCCATGCAGTTTTGAAAGAAACACATATTTTATTTTAAAACATGATATCTGGTACTACACTATGTAAAAAAAAAAACATGCTTTCAGATGGTTTTGCACTTGGGTCATTTCACCTGGAGGGTGAAATTGTCCCAACCTCTTCAATGGCTTATTTCCTGTCAATAAATATTCAGCTGCTTTAAGCCAGAAGACACTCCTGGGGTGAAATGATGAAGGAAGTAAAGCAGTAACAGACATCCTGGAAGGCCAGGAAAGCAAACCGCTAACTTTCTGTAACCTAGTGTGGTACCAGATGTAATGTTTTTAAAATAAAATACGTTAGCTAAACTACACATCTGAGATCTGAATATCATGTTATCTGGAAAATGTGATTATATGTTTCTATAAAACTGGAGAATAGCATGGGTGCCATATTTATTTCTTCATTTTGGTCTTCCAAAAGTAGGTTCCAGTCGTAGTAGCAGACTAACTGTATATTAAAATGTGTAGTGCCCTTAATTAGAGGTCTTGGCATTTTATAGCGTCTCCAAAATTTAACAATTTCGTCATAAATATAATGATTCAAATAAAGCTGTGTGCAAAAACAATCTACAATAAAACACAGTGCATGCTCATTTAGAGGGACCTCATAATTGTGTAATAAGTACCTAAGATTATTTATTTATTTATTTATTTTATAAATGTAGTAGTCGCCAATTCGTTTTTTGTTATTTTCTCCCCAATTTAGTAGTGTTCAATTCTTTTTTTTAAGCTCAGCTCAACGCTACCACCACTGCGCTGACTCGGGAGGGGTGAAGACGAACACACGCTGTCCTCCGAAGCGTGTGCCGTTAGCCGCCCGCTTTTTTACACAGTGCAGACTCACCATGCAGCCACCCAGAGCTACAGCGTCGGAGGACAACGCAGCCCTGGGCAGCTTACAGGCAAGCCCGCAGGCGCCCGGCCAGACCACAGGGGTCGCTGGTGCATGGAGAGCCGAGGACACCCTGGCCGACCTAAGCCCTCCCTCCCCCGGGCGGCGCTCGGCCAACTGTGCGCCGCCCCCTGGGAGCTCCCGTCCTCGGTCAGCAAAGGAATAGCCTGGACTCGAACTGGCAACATCCAGACTATAGGGCGCATCCTGCACTAAAATCGAGAGTTTATCAGATTACAGCCAAATGCAATACAAATCAGGAGACTAGGAGTGTATGATATGTTTTTGGAGAGCAAAATCAAGGCAGTTAACATGAAATATTGAATCGTAAAAAAAAACAGGGAGCCCTGTACTTATTTGTGTACGTGTACAGCTGGTTTCATAGACCCCAGAGTTAATTAATGTTTAGTAGTCCAAGATTAGTGGTATGTGATACCAGTAAAGAGACACTGATGAAGACTTCCCATTAAAACTGTTGTCAAAATGTAATACTAATTTCCTTGTGGTACTAGAATGTACTTATTTGTAAGTGACATGGGGTTGACAGTGCTGTTTATGAAACTGAAGGCACACAGCCAAAAAAGGAGCTACTGTTTCACTATACCAAGTGTTTTCTCTCAGATTATATATACAGTAGTAAAGTCATTTCCCTTCGTCATCTACTGCAGGCTTTAATACAAGGTGACTGTTACAGTACATTTCATTCATGGGGTATTTTAAGCACTATTTTTAATACAGTCTGCTATTTAATACAATAACAACAACTCCCATTTGAACAAGTATGAACAATCGACTGACAACAGAGGAGAACATCAATAAATGGTGCAATTGTCTTTAAATGTTTTGTAGTAAATAAATGAATACATAAATAACGATTTTAAGTAGAACAATATAAAGTTGACAGTATAGATAGCTCTTACAATGGCAGTGAAACAGTACTACTTCAAGAACTTAGATATTGCTGAACGGCCAAGTTTACTATTTAACTCCTCGCAGTAGTATTTACTACTTGGTTTTCAGACTTACCTATATAGCATGTATGTATTCTTCAAGCTATCTTCAGTATATTTTTTAGTTTGCAATGTTTTTATTAAAAGTATCTTTATTTATGCGGAAAAGTTTAGTTTCCGATGTCATGTCTTTTTTAATTGTTGGTGGTAACAGGTTTTTTTTCTTTTCTTTGTGCTTTTGTTTCTTTTCTTGTGAGGGTAAACGCAATCACGTTTTAACATATAGCCAACCAACATCCTCCAGTGATCTGCCACTTTGACTCGTTTTCTTTTGCTTTCTGGCAATGCGCGGCTGTGCTCTAGATATTGCTGGTGCTTACTAATATAATGACAGATTTGGCTCATTGCCTAGGTCTATAGCAGGCAACCAGAATTGAATAGCAGCTCCTGAACTTGTAGTCAAATAACCGAAAACTATTCCTGAGTACAACCTTCATTTATGTGATTTATAATAAGTTAAGGCGTCATGTGTAGTGTGTCTCTTGTATAAGAGAATACTCGCTGTGTTTATGTAATGATCCCAAAGCCAAAATATTGCATCAGTTCCATAAATAATAGCTAATCCCATGTTTTTCACAGTTAAAAAAAAATGTACCAAGAAAAATCCCCAATGGATTGCGCTTTTCTCAGAATCACTATTAGTTTAAGAGCGGCTTACCTCAATTTAGTACCATTACAGCCCACATCATGACCATGTCCTATTAAGAGAAAGCTAATCCTAATAAAACATTGCATTTACTGTGTTATCATTATGGGCATTACACTGAGTGACTGTTCTAAGTGAGTGAAAGCAGGCTTATTAGGGAGAGATCTAGAAGTTGTTTTTATTGTAATATGATTTGACTCTGTTGTCAATATGTTGCTGAACTAATCCTGAATATATATATATATATATATATATGGTCATGTTAACCTCTGCTTATTATCACCACACTGAAATGCCCAGGCTAGAATATTATAGGAGTCACTGGGGACAGCTTCCTGATATTAATTTGGTTAATATCACTCACATTTACTAGTCAATAGTCATACAACAAATTTCTGCCTCACTTAATATTACTTTGGGAAGGTTTCATTGTTTTTTCTACAGTATGTTCTGTTCTAAGCACAGCATAGAGATTGGTGTAATGAGTGTGTTTACAGCTCTCTCACAGTTTGAATTATTCCAATGTGTGGCACTGTACATTGCAATAGATTGCGTATTTAAAAAATGTTTTGTAATGAACACTATTGTAATCAATGCATACCTAGTAGTAGAGGATCTTTCAGCCATTCTGAATGCATGTACACCGCAAACTATTCCTTATTAAATTAATAATAAGTTAAATATTTCGGTATATGGATCGAGGAGCATCTTACATTTAATTATCACATTTATAAACTGCTTTCAAAATTAGGATCTAAACTAGATTTCCTTTTTAGGAATAAGAAGTTCCCTTTCAATTCGAAGAAGACCACCAATGACATTATGTATGGGATATGCCTGCCCTTTGGATAGGTAATTCCTGTCTATACCAGAGTTGCCTATAGGCCCCTTCCTGGGATGATGCACTCGGTCCCGCCCACCGAGGGATAAAAACCGTCATCCTGAGGAAGCCATTTCTCTTTTTTCTTCTCAAGATGGTACTGTAAGACCTCGTCGATTGTATTTCCCTTGCATTCATGCTGAAAGCTGGCTCGCCGCTTTCCCGGAATCAACGACCCTGAAAAGACCAATCCTTTCGCCTTTCTGTCTTTCAGCGGTCTCCTCGCTTGCGTGGTAGGCCGCTCTTTGTTATCTGTGGCCTGCAGCATCTGTGCGGCTTTTCAGCTCCAGGAAAATAGATTGGAGAGGGCCACGAAGGCGAGTTCCATGTCCTCGGTGGCCGGACCATCAGCGGCTCTTGGAGCCCCAGAGCCCCTCCTCCATGACCTGTCCCAGGACCCCCTGCTGGACATCCCCGATGCGCAGGCCCCCCGTAGTCACTCCCCATCTCCACAGGCGAGAAGGTTGAAATGTTTGAGGCAGATGAGGGACATTATGGCCCTCAAAGCCCAGATGGTCCAGGTCCTGGAGCTCTTGGCCAAACAGGCACCTGCGACCCCGGCCACAGTCCCAGCTCCGTTGCAGCCCCAATTGCCATACCCCCTTCCCCCTGGGGAGATCAGGGTGGATGGGAAGAGGCATTCCAGCTGGTGCAAGAGGACACACTTTCTGTAGTGGCCTCTGGGGATGGGGCCTCCTTCTCTGAGGGGAGCTCAAAACCCCTGCTGAGGAAGAACCTGGCTTCAAGGTAGCAGCGGAAGCCAGTGCTCCCCTGTTGTCTAGCTCAGTTTCAGCACTGATGGGACACGCTGCAGCCTTCCTGCAGGTCCCCTGGACACCAGCGGCAGAACCACGCTGGTCCGTTTTCCGGACACAGGCGATGGCTCCTCACCCTCAAAAGTTCCCAGCCTTCCCGGACTTCATTCCTGGGATTGTCCAGCCTCAGGTGCTAGCATGCTAAAACAGGCCGCAACGCTTGCCTCTCTAGAAGGCGCGGAAAATCTGGGCCTAGCGGGATTCCTCCCAGTAGACTCCACCATCTCGGTCCTGGTTAAGGCCCCGCCGGTGGGTGGGTTGGCTAGAGACCCGGCGTGCCCAAACCCTCAATGCAGGGTGACGCATCTCAAGTGGGCGTATCCAGCGGAGGTGCAGGCAACTCGCCTGTCAAACACAACGAGCGTGCTCACGGCCTATATGGATGGTGTACTGCACGAGGCCCCGCTCCCTGAGCCAATGGCCACGGAGCTACGTCTTCTGTCCAGCACGCTGCTGCAGATCTCCGGTATCCAAGGGCAAGCTCTTGGCCGGAGCCTGGCTAGCTTGATTGTGGCTCGTAGACAGCTGTGGCTGTTACAGAGATTCCACCGGGAACGCGAGGCGTCCCAGCAGGTGGCCGCGTTGCTCCCACGTAGGGCAAGTCGAACCGCTGGCGAGCTCCTCCAATGCAGACTGTCACCAGGACAGTTCTAGTCCTCACAGCTCTGCTGGGTGACCTAAGGCATCGCCTACAGGGCACACCTTGCAGGCAGAGGGAACGCAGGACGTGGGCAGCCCAAACGCCCTAGACAGACACCCCAAACTGCCCCACTGCAACCTCAGCAGCCCAAGCAGGGCCCCTGAAGGCTGGCGGCTTCAGACCCCTTTTTTGGCACAACAGCTGCAGTACTGGCGCACTTGCACCTCGGACACCTGGGTGCTCGCCACCGTGCAAAATGGTTACGCACTTCAGTTCCACTTGGGACCTCCTCCGTTTCGAGGTATCACAAATACTTTCGTGACAGACCCTCTCCAGGCCTCAGTACTTCAGAAGGAAGTAGCCACCTTGCTGTGGAAGCGAGCCATTCATCTCATAGACCCCACCTCCCATGGAGAGGGGTACTACTCAAGGTATTTTCTGGTGCCCAAAAAAGATGGCAGCTCGGCGACTGGTTGATCTGTTCCCAGTTGTGAGAGGGAGCAGTGGCCCACATGGCGGTCGAAGCTGGGCTCACCATCAACGATGCAAAGAGTTGGCTTACACCAGTGCAGTGCATGACGTACTTGGGGCTCCGGCTGGACTCCAGTACAATGCGTGCATACTTGTCAGACGACAGAGTTGCAGCTATCCAGGGTTGCCTAGGTATAGGGATCACGGGTCACCCTCCTATTGTGCCAGAAACTGTTGGGTCTGATGGCCGCAGTCATATCGGCCATTCAGCTGGGTCTGCTTCGCATGCGCCCACTACAAGCGTGGCTCAATGCATTCCACCTCAACACCAAACTCAACAGACACTGTCGGCTGACTGTGCTCACGCGTGCTCGGCAGCCTTATGCTGGTGGAGGATGACCTCTCACCTGTGCGAGGGTGTGCGGATGGGAGTAGTGTTAAACCGCCAAGTGGTGACAACAGACGTAAACTCTCTAGTGCACGAATGGCGCAAAGCGTTTTTGTATGCTTTCCCGCCTATACCGCTGTTCCCGGCCTTTCTCGAAAAGGTCCGGTTAGA
This sequence comes from Huso huso, assembly GCA_036884735.1. Classification (NCBI taxonomy): domain Eukaryota; kingdom Metazoa; phylum Chordata; class Actinopteri; order Acipenseriformes; family Acipenseridae; genus Huso; species Huso huso. Next base: position 32,811,369 of record CM072668.1, read on the forward strand.
GAGGCGTCAGTTCTCCTAGTGGCCCCCAGGTGGCCCAGGAGAATCTGGTTCTCGAACCTGTGCCAGCTGTTACATGGCCAGCCCTGGGAGATCCCACTGCGCATGGACCTCCTCAGTCAGGCGAGAGGCACTCTTTGGCACCCGGAACCGGGCATGCTCCGGCTATGGGTCTGGCCCCTGAAAGGGACCGCATTTAAGTGTTATTTAAGTGTAATATAGCAGTGAGTAAATGTCTATTGAAAAAAAATATATAAATTATACCACTGCTCTGCAAATTAAAGCAATTACTACATAAGTAATTACATACACAACTACATTTTCTAGTTGCCCTGTAATAACTGTTAATAATGACTACTGTAGGTTAAGGTTATGGTTGGGACTAGGATTATACAATAATAAGGAGGAGATGTTTATCAGTGGTGTAACTTGTGATTTCTGAGCAGGCAGACAGAACTGTGGGATTTTTTTTGCACAAGAATCTTCTATCTCTTTGTAAAATGCTAATGGAAGACTAAAAGCATTATCCTTGGTCTTCAATCATGTAAACTGAAAATATGAAAACATTTGACTCGACAGTGTTTTTTTATGTGTGTTTGTAGTCTTGGTTCAGTCTCCTCACTTTTATTTTTAAGCACTTTGTGATTGTTAAATGCATGCTCTGCATTGAACAGACAGGATGGAGACCCTCTACCAAAACAATTGACTTTAACTGTTGCATTAAAAGGAACTGTTAATGAAAAGGATAAGTACCATGGTATGAAAATGAATCAAAATGAATGCTCTACCGCTGTAAACGATTATAATGTGTTTAAGGCTAACATATCATGCTAGGAATACACAAACATTCACAACCCACTGGTATCTTGGATGTCAGGTTCAATCATGTCCAAAAAAGTAAGCCATTGCAACCGTGCCAAATAAACTGCAGCTCTCGATCTAGCAGCTCAGAGCACTGTGATAGCTCTTATTGAGAAATCGACGGTTTGACTTCATAGAATAATGCATTATGGGCAGGATCTTGAAAAGAAAAAACACTTGATATGAACATTCTTGTTGTACTGTGTATATGTGAAGTGCATTCTTCTGCCCTGTTACAACAATCTTCCAGGTGTCTCCACCCTGGTTCCAGCTTACCTAGATACCTATTTTCTAACTACAGTGAAGCCTTGATTATATGAATCCCTCCGATATCCAAACAGCCCCTTGGTAACCTGTTATATGAACCCCTCTCTTATCCAAACAGCCCCTTGGTAACCTGTTATATGAACCCCTCTTTATCTGAACAGCCCCTTGGTAACCCCCTGTTTATCCGAACAGCCCTTGGTATGAACCCCTCTCTTATCCAAACAGCCCTTGGTAAGCCTGTTATATGAACCCCTCTCTTATCCAAACAGCCCCTTGGTAACCTGTTATATGAACCCCTCTCTTATCCAAACAGCCCCTTGGTAACCTGTTATATGAACCCCTCTTTATCTGAACAGCCCCTTGGTAACCTGTTATATGAACCCCTCTCTTATCCAAACAGCCCCTTGGTAACCTGTTATATGAACCCCTCTCTTATCCAAACAGCCCCTTGGTAACCTGTTATATGAACCCCTCTCTTATCCGAACAGCCCCTTGGTAACCTGTTATATGAACCCCTCTCTTATCCGAACAGCCCCTTGGTAACCTGTTATACAAACCCCTCTGATATCCAGACAGTCCCTTGGTAACCTGTTATACGAACCCCTCTAATATCCAGACAGCCTCTTGGTAACCTGTTATACAAACCCCTCTGATATCCAAACAGCCCCTTGGTAACCTGTTATACGAACCCCTCTCATATCCAAACAGCCTCTTGGTAACCTGTCTTGTCGTGTGCTGTTTTTCTTCTGCCTTGTTGTCATAGAAAATGAATTCAATCTCTGGTATTTATAGACCAGTGCGGTAAAGGTGTTGAATTACATTATTTTTAGAAGGTTTCTTGGTTAGGAAAGTCATTTAAATGATTTCACAGCTGTAATTGATTACCATGAACACCCTCTGGTCCCTGTTGATCAGGCTTTACTGTACCTACCAATACCTATCTAATTACCCTTCAGTATTTCAGCATACAGTATTCACCTCTCTCTATCTGTATATATAAATCTGAAATTAGTAGTCCCAAAGGTTCTTCCTAAAACTTGTAAACAGCCATTTCAATCTACCATCCTCTATTGCTTTAATAATTTGCAAGCTGATCATAAACTGTCATTTATTATTGTCACTGACTATCTTATAGTGCATGAACATAATTGCTTTGGGTACTAACATGAATTACCAGATTGCATGATTGATATACTGCCTATCTATGTGATACAGATAGATACAGATTGATAGCTCTCTAGAGGCCCACAGACAGATGAATTTGTTAAGTCTTTGCGGTCTTATGATGGACCAGGTACGACATTCCAAAATTCCCATTCAAAATGGCGTCATTCACAGGTCCCTAGTCGTTTTTCTCTGAAAAGTTGGTGGATCTGAGCAAAACGCATAGTCCCTTCACCACACATAAACAACCAAGATGGCTGCTTCTGCATCCAGCACTCAAAGAAAATCGCGGACATTTGCAAAGCTTTTTGAGATGTTATACTAATAAAATAATGACTTGGACAGCATTATTGAGGAATTTGGTGGTAAATTGAGTGATCAAGACATGATTTAGCAGTATGTATGAATCAGAAGAGCTATGTGATAAATACAGTAAACACGTGGTGGGGCAGGGCTGGAAATGTAGTACTGAGTGTCATGTTGATATGCAGTGCCTTTTAAACCTGTTTTACTTTGAATAAAATTACTTTTAAACAGCACGTGTAAAATAAACATCTCATGTAAAATCAATTGGACCTAGCGAGCCTGGAAGAAATCTATGGACTGCAAAGGGCTAATACATTATCCCTTTTATTACTGAGTACCACTGCAGTAGTAGCAAGTCTGATGTTTGTCACCTGGTCATAGAAGACCATTGACAAGGGTGTGGTTTCATAGCTGTCAACACTGCAGCTTTAGGCCGTAAACTATGGCAGTAATATCCCTGTACAGCCCTACAGGTTTTTTCAGATGTGTCTGTCATTTCAAAGTGTTGTGGCCCAAGACCTACACTTCCTCACAGAAAAAGGACTGCAAACATGCACGTATATAGTTCAATGCAGGTCATCATTTGTAACTTTAAAAAAAGATATGGCTATGGTGAATGATGAAACAATTACAGTATACAAAATACTGCAAGGTACTTTTTAGTATGATACAGATTATGATCAGTACTCCAAACACATCACTACAATTCACAGTGCTTGGGCCAAACTGGTTTAGATTATAGTCCATTGTATTTGGTTAAAGCCCATAGCAGAAGCTAAAAGAAAATGCCCTAAAAACTCACAATATATAATTCGCATTTAACAAAAAGGCAACGGAACAGTTTGACAATGCCAATTTCTGAGATGTTTGCGATCCTTGTTTGATATGACCTACATGTCTAAAATCCCCCAAATCCAACATCATTCAAACCCACCCTTAATTATTAACAATATATTCCTAGAGATGTAAACAAGTACATATTACAAAGGTAGTTGACATTCCCAAGGTTTGTCTATTTTAGCATTTGAGTCTCCCAACAGAGCCAGGCTTTGTCTGTGGGGAGTGGGGAGTTGGCTGAAGGCTCTGCTTGATCTAGAGCCCAGAGGAATGGAAGAGCAAAAGGGATGCCTGGTGGAAGATCTAACAATGGGAAGGAAAACCCATTTCTCTGTATGAAATTGTCTGACGGGAGGATCATGGCGGCTGGTCTGATGGTGTAAGTTTGTGTTCCCAGGAGGGTAGAGGCTTTCCTTTCCTGACAGCTGAAAAAGAGAGCAGGGGCTCCTCTCTTCAGCAATGACAGACTAATGGATGTGCCAAGCCTTGAGGAGTGGCAGACCCACTCTACTTGTTAATTAAGGCCTGTCTACCTGGCCAGCAGCATCCCTGAGAGGCTTTAGATACCTCCAGAAACCTCAGTCATTTGCTGCATCCTCCATATCACTCCCCACCTCCTTTCACTCCACACACACACCCTTCCATGAATAAAATCTATATCAAGAGTTATTGTAACATGCCATCTCCAGGCAGCAGACTCGTTTATTACCAGATTGTGCCGGAGGGACTGATTCAATGCTGCATCAGCTCACTGAAGTTGGGTCTCCTTGATTAATTACAGGAAAGGGAAAACCCCATTACTGTTTAACAGAAGGATGGAAAGATAATTGGATCACTTTATCTGTAGATTTGTTTTTAGGGAAATTGGGGTGGTAATTTTCAGCAATTATTGTATCAGTATTACTACACCCATGAATAAACCCTGGGGATAAAAACTGTTTAATTAAAACTGTTTTTGGAAAGGGGAGTAATGCTTTACTTATAGGTCATGTTTGAAAGTTAAAAGTTCCAAAATAGAGATCATTATACATTGTGTATATATGGTAGAGCATTTGGAGTCAGCAGAATTGAAGGGTCCCAGTATCTCACTTTCTATTTATCGAGAGCAACTACTGGGGCTCTCTATAAAAGGACAACACTTTGGGTATTGTCACAACTATGGCACTTGTTTGAATGCCATTCTGCATCTGTATCTGTAGCAATCTAGACAAACCACATGCAAAACAAATGGTTACTTTTTTGTGATAGATAAGGAGAAATAAGCAGTCAAAAAGTAGTAACGCATTACAAATCTGGAATCTTTTACTGATAATTGAGAACGCCCAATACACCACATTATGTAAGATACTGGCCACATGTCAATATAGTGAAAATTGAATATTATCCTTTAGAGGCAAGGAAACGTCTGACAAAATGTCATGATTTATATGTATTTTCCTTCTGATGTAGACAAAAAGAGTTTGTATTTTCTAAAGTGCACTCCTCCTTTGGTATCTATTGAATCTCATAATAAATACTACTAATAATACTACTACAACGACTACTACTACTAATAATAATAGTAATAGAAATGAATCTCACACCATCTTGATTGCTGTGCTTTTGGAAATACCTCTAAAGGTCAATATGTTGGTGCTAAGGATTATGGAATGGTTGTGGTTTTTCTTGCCATCGACACACATATGTTCCTATAATAAAGCAGTTATAAATGACTTGCTAAACCTTTGCGATACTGCAGAAGGTGAGTTTCCCTGATTGGATCAATATCACTATGGAGATAGCCTATGGTAACAGTTTCTAACATTAATAGAGAGTAGGCTGTTATATATTTTAAATTGTTTTGAGGATTATTTTGCGAGTTTATGAGGCTTCATGAACATGAAGCCTCATGAAAGATTTACTGGTTAAGTGTTTTAATCACAGCCTTACGGACAGTTATTTGTATTTGGGTTTATAAGGTCAGCACAGTCAATATTCAGTGTCATAGAGTTCAAAGATTATTATTATTATTAGTTTATTTAGCAGACTCCTTTATCCAAGGCAACTTACAGGGACTAGGGTGTGTGAACTATGCATTACAACAACATCTCGCCCGAAAAGGTTAAGTGACTTGCTCAGGGTCACACAGTGAGTCAATGAGTGAGCTGGGATTTGAACCGGGGACCTCTTGGTTACAAGCCCTTTTCTTTAACCACTGGACCACACAGATCAACGAGATGGTGTTTGATCGGTCAAATACTTGGTTTTGCCACAGTAAGATAGGTAGAAGTTGAAATAGCAACAGATAAATAAATATAAGTATTCTGCACTTTATCTCAGCATGTCAGTTGGGAAAGCAACTCAAAATTTGGTGCATTAAAACATTGATTTCAGATTTTTTTTATTTTTTATTTAGTCATCGCCAATGGTTTTTACCCCAGTTTTCTCCCCAATTTGCAATGCCCAATTATTATTTTTATCCTGATTCACCGCAGCAACCCCTCAGCAGCTCAGGATACGGAGGCTGAAATGCATCCTCCGAAACGTGTTCCTGCCAATCCGTCATTTTTCGCACTGCGGATCCACAGCGAAGCCACCAGACCTATAGTGCCGGAGGATAACACAGATCTGAATGGCTCCACTGCAGACCCGCAGGCACCCTATCAGCCACAGGGGCTGCTGCTGTGCGGTGAACCGTGGATTGCCCTGCCGACCTAATCCCTTCCTACCCAGGCGGCGCTCTGCCAATTGTGCGCCGCCCCCTAGAAACGCGGTCCCTACCCTGCCACTGTGGGTAATATTGGTGTGAGTAGAAATTAATGACTATGTATGTGGGTAATATTGGCGCGAGTAGAAATGAATGGACCAAGGCTGAAAGCTGGGGTCTGCTACACACCTTGACTGCCGATATAACAATATAAAAAGTTTGTTTAGACATTAAGTTTTTCCAGAAATCCAACAAAACACAAAATAGTAATTGCTCGTTTTTTTTTTAAATAATCTGAACATTGGCCGATGTAATCTTTTAAATTACATTAATCTCCCACCCAATGGGTGAGTTATTGATTAGGTTTGGGAAAGAGTTATCTGTATCTGCCACTGTTTCCATCATTGTAATAAAGAATAATATTCTGATTGGATTTTATTGAGTTTCAACCATATGTTTAACTTTATGTAAAACCCCATCCAGTTTATGTGACTTTGCCCACAATAACATAATTTTTTTTTTTTTTTAAATGGACAGTCAATGAATCTTGAAAATATTTTTTATACCGATGTAAATTAGCCTAAATGATCCAGTGCAAAATTGAACCCAAAATACATTTAAAAATGTCTTTATACTTATACATGTTTGTGATTTATAATAGCCATGTATCCTCTGCAGTGGTCATTACCTGTAGATAATTGACCTTGTCAGCGAACAGTTATCTAGCAGGTAATGATTCCTGCATGTCACATTAATTCTAAAAATAATTATCAAACAGAAAAGACTTCCAAGATGATTAATACAATAAAATACTATTTTCTGTACATGGCATGGTGGCTAATTAAATCCTTTGATGTATTTCACCTGAAAATGTGTTTGGTAGTCCACATCTCATTTAGGCTAATTTGCCTAACTGTAACAAGTGTCATTGTAACTCATCTAAATTCAGAAACACTAAAAAAGTAAGATTTTAGAATATGTATTTTAGATCTGTATATCTTTTATTTACTTTTCGTGATACAGTTGGAGAGAAACTGTGTATAATGAAGTTGAATACCATTCCTAAGTTCTGTGAGACAGCAGTGCTAGTTTGAATGCAACGTTTGCTTGCAATCCCTTACCTCAAGCAAGCCTGTTTGTCTTATTAAGTTGCGGTGTCTGGCATGAGAAGTTGCAATAAATCATGCTGAAGAATTACTTCCCATATCGAGACGCTGAGTGAGTTGTCTGCCATCATATAAAAATCATCTTTCTTTTAAATAAGCTTTTGAAAAAGGCTTGCAAGAGATCTCTGTTACACCAACTCTTCAAAGGTTAAGCATTAAGATTGAAAAGTGCCCTGAGATGAGCTGTCTATTTGAGTTTAGACATGCATAGGTAGTCCCTCTAGTCCAGTTAGCGGCTATAAATGATTTAAACTATCCAACAGCAAGGCTACTGCTGGTCTTTAGTGTTGGACTGAGTGAATGCCTTGACTAAATGCATCAACTTGACATGAAATAATTTTCTGTACACTTTCAACCATGTGGATATCAGACTCTCACCTTTCCCATGATAAAATATTTCCCTGTCTTCCCTTACTGGGCCACTAAAGCTACCTTTTCACTGACAAATGTTGCAGTTTCGGGTGCATGGTGAAATGCGTTCTTGTTGAGCTTAGTGCGGATTGAGGATAGACATTTCCACTGACAGGAAGGCTCAAATTTGTTAATTTATTGGAAACCTGTGAATATAATTTATGTGATGCTGATGGGTCAAAAGTTAAGATATTATTGTTATTGTTGTTGTTGTTGTTGTTATTAGTAATATTATTATTATTATGGTAAATAATGAAACCTTCTTGATTGTTTGTTAAACACAATATTGGTTCTCCATTACTCCTCTCTGGGACCTGAATGAAGCTGCTTGCAGAGGGAGGGGAGGGAAATCGTTGGAAAAGCATGCTTGCTTATTGAGAATGGTGTCACAAAGGCGGTTGAAACCACAAGGTCACACTACCTACCTACCTTTGCCTTAGCTGTAACCCATTGGATCTTGGATCTTTGCTCTAAACACTGGATCTTGGATCTCTACTCTAAACACTGGGGCCCAGATATTCTAAGGGTTTGCGCACCGCGCAGAAGGTTATGCGCGTCGCAAATGGCCGCTATGCGCGAATTCGCAAAATGTGTCATATTCGAAACTTCTTTTTGAGTGCCACAATCCGTTTTGTGATGTGCACAAATATAATGCATGCATAGAGCAATTTGGTGGGAGTGGCTGACAATTTGCGAGATCCTGCCATGTTTGAAAGTATGTGCCAAGCACAAAACTAGTTTTGCGAGGCACAAAATAACGCTTTTAAAAAGCAAGCCTTAACTCCATACACATCACTCCAGCACTCACTCACCCAATCACTGAAATGAAATGCCGGCGCTTTCCGAGGTACTGCGACAAAGGAAAACACCCAGGAATCATACAAGGTTCGGTCCACATCAATACAATGATTATATTAAAAAAACAAATGTGATAGCAACATCACTAGTTTTAATACATGTTTAAAAACTAAACAGGGAAGCTGCAATCATGATCGTTCTTTCGGACCGAAACAAAACTAATCACACACATTCCCAAGCACGCTTTCTTGGTGCTGAAAGAATAACTCCCAAAACAGAATCACAAGTACAGCACGGTATCACAGTACATACCGTCGGTGTGTAACATAGACCGAGCGACAGATACTAAACAACTACCTGTATAATGCAGGAAAGCTTTACTTTAATAGACACATACAGCAGTATATCAACCCTAGATCGATCAAGCAACAGTTTGCACCTCCTTACCTTGCGTTCACATAGATTTAAATATCAAAGACACTGCTTATACAGTAGTAGGCTAGGCTACTGATTACTGTATTGGTAAATTTAGCTGGCGTTTTGAATGTAAAGTTAATGTACGAAAGGTGCTCCTGTCTTATTCCACTGCCCATTCAGCCTGTTTTATTATATATATATATATATATATATATATATATATATATATATATATATATATATATATATATATATAAACAGGTGATTCCAACTGGATTATTACTTATTAATTATTATTGTTGTTGTTGTTAATATATGTATGTATTTTCTTATAACAGACGCCCTTATCCAGGGCGACTTACAGTTCTTACAAAAAAAACCATTACAAAAATCAGATCAGTCCAGACACAGTGCAATAGCGGTTTGATAAGCAGGATCATGGCTAATAATGAGAAAAACAAAACAAAAAAGAACCGATGGTACTGTAACAGAAAACAAGAAAGTCAAAACATGTAAATGAATTAGAATAGGTAACATGTACTCATATTTGTGTGACACCTGTCAAAACTGTGGAGACAGAAGTAGAGAAATCATAAACTCACTTCCCAGCAAACAGCACAGCATAGATACATCTGTTTGATTTCTGTAGAATCTGTGATGGCCCTTTAAATATTTAGCTTATTAGCCATGCTAATGCCTGTGATAATGATAAACATTAGATATAAATGTATGCATGTGCGCAAATTTCATATGCTTAAGCACAAAATTACTTGAATTGCTTCAAAGGCCAAGTTTTGCAATAAGCGTGACAGGCTTGCAATGCGCAGAATGCTATTGACTATGCCATACAGGTGTGGTAGGAGCAGGGTGCGTGGTGAGTGGGGGGGGGGCAGTTGGAAAGGGCTTTCAGCAGGAGTATGATAAGGGATACACATGTGCAGGCTGCATCCACAGGGAGCATACTTGGCCGGTTCCATGCTGAGATTCCCGTCTTCGGGGCTTCTGAATAGAGTAGTGTTTTCAGCATTGTGGGTTTGTATTACAGTCCACACTTCTGTAAATATGTTTATGTATAGTGTTAGGAGCACGGGTCAGAGCTACCCAGAACACCGGCTGACAGGCGCGTTTCTGTAAAATAAAGAGTGGAGTTTGATGCTACTACATTTTTCTGCATGATTCTGCATTACATGTGCAGGTTACATTTCAGTGTAGACTTGTCTGAGGAATATTGGTATGTACTGTACACCTATGATAGCTGCTTGGCAGGGTATTGTTAACAGTCCATTGTCGTGTAGTGTTCCAATTCTGCGCATTCACACGTAGCTCTTGTGCATTTCTGCTATATTGGTAATTAATGCGCAGGTGGTTTTGCGAGGCACAAACACATTTGCGAAATGAGCAAAAAATTGCTATTTTCCAACTTCACACAACTGTTTTGTGCCGTGTTGGAAAATATTAATTTTTGTGCAAAAGCACAAATTTTTGCGAGGCACAAATTTTGCAAGGGGATTGCGCATCGCTTCGAAAATCTGGGCCTGGATCTTGGATCTCTGCTCTAAACACTGGACCATTTACCTCCTACATGGCTTTAGCTCTAGGCCACACTGGCTCACAGTTTTCTCTTTTAGCAATATAGAAAATAAATATTTAGCATTATAGAAGACTGTGATATTCTCCCATCCTCAGGGGCAACTAACAATTTCCCTTGCTAGATAGAATGTAACACTATGTATTTTTGACGGTTGAATGGCAAAGCCAAGATGCACAATTGAAAATCCTAATGAGCAAATTAGGTATCATTTGAAGAATAAAATCTTTGGAGAGATTGTGAGAGAAAGTGTGTGTGTGTGTGTGTGTGTGTGAGTTTTGGGGGCGGGGGGGTTGCACAGAAGCTTAATCCTGTCCAGTCAGTCTATTGCAACCAAAGACATAATATCAGCCAATTTGCCTTGGCAAACAGTGATTTGGACCATGCTTTAATATGGTAATGTATTCTAAATGTGCTCTATTTGTTTATTTACTCCTAAAAGACAAAGGCTACAGGTATGTTTACAATGAATACTGGCATCCAGAATGGAATGTTCTTTTTCTAGAATTACGATGTCATCATACCGTCATCGTACTGTAGTTTTCTAGATTTTGGAAATGTGCATTCCATGTGTGGAATGCCAGGAGGGGGTAGGCTAGTGGCAGTTTGGTACACTTAACATCATCCCATGGGTCAAAATGCCTCAAATTCAAGGGACAAATTAAAGAACTGTCATATTACTGAGACAGAAATACACTTCCTCATCTCCTGTAAGCCTGTTGTAAATCTTGTGTTAAGAAATGCATATCACACTGCATCAAAACAAATAACGCAGGCCAATGGTATAAAAAAAAAAAAAAAAAGCCATGCAGAGACAGGGCACAGAGCTACATCATTGCTTCCTCATGAGTGTCAAAAGTACATTCACAAACACCTCTTCATAATATTAAAACAGGTGCATTGTTTATATTGTACATTTTTCATATATATATATATATATATATATATATATATATATATATATATATATATATATATATATATTATAAATGCTATATACAAGTTGATAAATCACTCAAGTCCTCTGAGCTCTGCGTTTAGATCAAGCTATAAACCCATAGCTTACGGTCCTTAAGATCATAGCATTGAATCCTGCTGTTAAAAAATATTTAAAAATTTATTGATTTGAAGTTAAGAATCATACATCTTCTACCAGACACCTTTTTATTAAGTTCATGTTATAGTGTTGCGCCTCTGCTGAGTAACCAAAAAACAAAGCACATTTGAGATTCCATTAGAGTAGGTAGTGTTTCCAAAAAACAATATTTACATGCAAGCTCAATTGCATTTGGGTTGCCATAAAGCTTGGGTGAGGTGACCCATTGACATGAAATAGAGAAAGAGATTGAGAGAGACTTTTTAAGCTATTTTGGCAGACCATTATTGAAAGAGAAGCAACAAAATCAATTTGGTAGAAATCGGACTAATCTGATACTATTAATACAGAATTAAAGGGTGGTGTTACAGTAGACAGCACTGCCAGATATTTCATAAACTGGAGCAAACCTCCTTCAATATTGGACCAGCACTCAGGACACAGTTCAGTCATTTCATTTAACAAGACATTATCCCAGGAAGCGCAGCTCAGAATCTCTGTGCATCCCAGCACATAAAGCCAGGTATATTGGTTATCTCAGCCAGTATGTTCAGAAAAAACGTTTCAAATTCATGTACAGCAGAGCACCGCTGATTGGGGACAGAGTGAAATGTTTTCAGAATAGCATGAGGAATCTTATAGTGTTAATGGACCTCTTTGAGGCTGTGGCTTGTGAAATACAAGTAATTTGTGCAGCCCTATGTACAGGAGCAACTACTGTCACCATGTTGTGACTGTAACCTTCACCAGGGAGATGCAACTTGTACATAGCATGTAGGACATTCCAGCATTGAAAAATTGATCGGAGCTGGTAGTTTGCTGGTTTGAGAGATTTGTGTATGGTAGAGGAGCTGTGTAAACAGGTTTCAGACAAATAAACTGATATATTTAAAGTCCCTTTACTGTAATTTGAAACAATTGTTGTCTCACACTCCAAAATGAATCAGATTGCTGTAAAGCTTTTTTTACATACATCCTCGGGGTGGTAAATCAGTAAATACTTTCTGATTTACTGGTCACCAGCTCACAAGCACTAGCAGAAATTTTCAGCAGTGTAATAAAAAATACTTGTCAGAATCCATTCCAAATGAATAAGTAATGTGAGGGGCAGTCAATTGCATGTAATTGTGTGCTATTATTATTATTATTTATTTCTTAGCAGACACCCTTATCCAGGGCGACTTACAGTCGTAAACAAAAATACATTTCAAGAATCACAGTACAAGTAATAATACAATTAAGAGCAAGATAAATACAATGACTTGGGTTCTGGCAAGGGTTCTGGCTAAATACTGCATTTTCTAAACCAACCCTTAATAAATACATAGTAGCATATTGTATATTGTGCAGCGTACTGCAGCAGTTCACTAACGATGTGGGGTGCAATTTAACCCTGTAATGTCCAACACATTAGGTCTACTACCACATGTATGCAACCAGACCACATTTATTGTACCAAACACAAAATTAAAGATCTGGCAGGCTATGCAGGCATGTGGCTAAGTATTGTAGAATATGTGCTACACTAGTGGGGATTACAGGGTTAAATTAATTATGATTTGGGCTTCTGTTTTTCGGGTTTTATTAATTGTATTTTTCGGTGCTTATTTTTAGCTACTTTCAAGTTTTATGAAAATCGTTTTTGTTTTGTTTTTTTCCGGGGCTTTCGTTTTTGATATACTGTATGAAATTAATGTTTTCGGTTACTTTCCAAACTGCTTGAGCGTTTTTTTGTGTCAAAATACATATAGTAACTGCACAGTACTTGCACACTTAAATTGTACCTTCTTTCCTTTGCTGTCTTCCACAACGAAATCCCTATGGTCACGGACACATTCTTCTGGGGTTTTTGTGTCTAGGCATTTTTGTACATTTCGCCTCAATTCTGTTTTAAATCCTCAGTATTTTAACTGTAATACAGTTTTAAATCCTGCTAACAAGCCTCCATCCTGATTGTAATCTCGTTTTAAATCTGTCAAACGGAATCTCCCATAGAAATACCGAAATATGCCGTCACTCGGTAATTGGGGTGGGTTTAGGGAAACGTCAATGTGAATAGATTAACCGTTTTCATAGTTTTTCCGGTGGGTTTTTATTTATTTATTTTTGTATCGGGGGTGTTTTATCGGTTAAAACCGCAAATCAGAAGCGCTAATTATGATCATATAAAGAAACAGTAATAAATCGAGAGTAGGTGATGACCGCGATCAAAGAAAAAAAGAAAAGAAAAGAAGAAAAATGAATCCAGTGTAATCCGAGCATGGAAGGAAGTTCAATTTTGGCGAGTTACAGGCTGTCCACAAGATGTCCACTTGAGCAGAATAGAATTATTAAGCGTCTACTGCTCATGTTGTTTGTTTGGGAGACGACCGGGAAGTCAATGCTGGTTCAAGTGAAGCGCGAGAGAGCGGAGGATGTTTCTATTTTAAAAAATAATTTATTCTAGGATTCGACCTTAGACCCCAAACAAGTATTTGCTTAACCTTCCATTTCCTTTTTCGTGTTTGTATTTTGTATTGATATTCTCTGTATTTTTCCCAGTTGGCCTAGTCACTTTATGTAGCCTACAATTGATAATTCACCCAGTCAACAAAATATAACTGGCTATTTACGGTTGATATTTTAAGGCGACTCTCTCATTTACTGGCTGGTAAGAACAAATACAGGTGGCACAAATACATGTTTAAATTAACGACAATAAATAAAATACATTTCACATAATTATGTAATGTAATTTATAACAACTTTTTTTAAATTAAAATAATATTTGATAAAGATATAACCTAGTCCTGTGTGAAACTTCAAACTTCCAAGCCACATTAAATATTACCGCCCTGCTTTTTTTGTTTATTCTTGTTTATTATAACAATCTTTGAAACCATAAAACTGATATGACATTGCCCTTTTACTTGCTTCGATTATTTTTCCTTTCAATGTATAAAACTAAACCTTATTTTTCTATCTCTTTTCAGTCCTGCTATAGAATTATTTTTTTAAAGTTGCCGAAAAAGTCTGCCATATAAAATGAGCACCCCTGAAATTAGTGGTATAAATACTATATCAGCCGTCTGCGTTGTGGAGCTCAGGAGTGTACAAAATACGTCTCAAACCGTGTACGCGTGCACTTGTTTCCAGGTCCGTTCCAACCCACTACAAAACCAGCTCCGCGAACGTGAGCAGGTGCAGCACAATGGGTTCTGCATAAGCTGTGATATAACGGGTGAGTGGCAAATGTACAGCGCAGAAAACACTGCCCCTGCAGATGTAGACAGACCTCTACAGGTTTAGAGGACCGTTCTGATCTCAGATGAGGCCCACTTCCAACAATTGCATTCGAATAGGCACATTTGGGTATGGAGGAGGGCTGGAGATTGCACAGAGATTCTGAGCTGCGCTTCCTGGGATAATGTCTTGTTAAATGAATAATATGGAGATTACTACATATTCATTTTGGAAATACTGCATAAATGCAACGGTAAAATATGGTGGTTGCAAAGTCGTGGTCACGGTGCGATTTGGTACACTAAAGGACGTCTCGATTCGTCACGTTACCATTTTATGCCATTGTTCCTCCAAGGTGTTTTGCAGTTTACATTGCACCATCTGGGCGCCACCTGGATGAGTCAATCTGAACTGCAGTCAAAACTAATCCAACTATGACAACATCTGGACCGGAATGTAATCCAGAATCTCATTGATTCCATGCCTGCACAGGGTCAGGCCTTGCATGATGCAAAAGGCTAAGCTACCAGATACTGATGTGCTTGTTTCTGCTCCGTGTTGTGCTTATGTTGTATCGCCGTTTGGTATAAATAATGTCACCTGTGTTTTAAGAATGATCATTTTTAATATAGCAGTGGATTGTATAAAATTCCTAAAGGTTCTTGAGTCGATTACTCCTATTCTCTGCACCTGATCCCCTCCATTCTCTGCTAAGTAAGTCTATATCCAAACATTTTCTACACAGTGCATTTTTTTTAGTTCTCTCAAGCATTACAAACTCACTCTTCACTTCTAACAGTGCTTTACAGCTTGGCTCGAGAGATAAGGAACACACGCGAATTCCCTGATGTCTCAAAGTCCTTACTCCTGTGCAATATGTGTTCCGGCCACTTGTGGGACTTCTTCTGTATGTGTGCTTATTGTAAATGAAACGCGCTTTCTTTGATTTAATTCCCGACCCCGTCGACTAATTTAGTAGAATAGGCACAAAAAACACAATGTTTAAAATTTGAAACTTAAATACCATGCAGCACATCAGACGCGTGTTTATTGTTGTATTTTTGTTTGTTTGTTTGTTTGTTTTGCATATATTGTGGAAGAAAAAAGTTTAGTATTGGAATGTGTAAATATATAATGTCTTTAAAATCTGTTGCATACTGTGTTTAATTCTTAATCATTTGATTTACAGTTTAGCTTGACAACAACAAGAAGAAAGAACAAGTTAAATCCATGTCTCGCATTTGATTGACGACAACAAAAAACAACTTCACGTTAAAGGACAACACAGTTTGTTTTACACGTAGTTTGTAATGAATGTACTATAAACTGCGCTGACATTAACCAGAGATTTAACACGGTGTGTTTTCCACAATCAAACAGGTTTTGTCATGTCTTTTAACAGTAAAGATGGATATATAAAAATATATCAAGCAAGCTTTGATGAAGAGGAATCAATGTATGTACAGTATATCAGGAACCTGAGGTAATATATGCATTTTCGGATCAAACAATTGATGACCATTTAGTAGTTTGATGAAATATCGACAAACTGTTAAAGCAGGTTTCTAATGTGTGCGTTTTCTGTTATGCACGTTTACATGCATACATACGTCCATGCATTATGGCATATATTGTAATTTATGGTCTGAAGCCATTTCCCAAAACTCCTGTTTAGGTACCCCGTCCTCGTTTAACACCCCGAAAATAAAGTGAATGTATACCAAGTCAGGGTTTAAAAAGAAAATTGGCCACATTGAAGTTACTCTGTGTGTGTGTGTGTGTGTGTGTGTGTGTGTGTGTGTGTGTGTGTGTGTGTGTGTGTGTGTGTGTGTGTGTGTGTGTGTGTGTGTGTGTGTGTGTAATTCGATGTGATTTACAATAGCTTTCACCCTTGTATAGTAAACCATTGTGAAATTGATTAGCTTACCCGGGGTAATATCTGTGACCACGAAGCACATGGGGAGCACCCCTCCCCTCAAAAAAGAAACCAGGATATGGAATATTTATTGTATCTGTGTGTGTATATATATATATATATATATATATATATATATATATATATATATATATATATATATATATATATATATATATTACGTTTAACAGGACACCCCTTGAGAGATGACATATTTTCCAGCAATAAATAGCTCCGGCTGTTTTGCGGTTCAGTTTCATGCTATCATTTGTCTTTTTGTAATCAGATCTCTGTGCACTGTCCACAATCAATAAATAAATACATAAATTACAACAATTCTTGAGAAGCATGATGGAAGACAGAAGCCCCAAACACAAGACGGACACTTTTAAATACCGAAATATGGACATTAAAATAAAATACAATAAAATCGTTTGATTTACCTTAGGCGAAATGTGAAAGAGAAACATTCCAACGAAGGTGGCTTAAAAATAAAAACGGCTGACTTCAGAGGATCAGAGTTCCAGCCTTTTTTGTTCCTTTCTCTGGCGCAAAATCCTTGTTGGATTTAGTTGCTTAGTCGCGACAACAGAAGAAGGATCACAGATGAGTGTGGCAGGATATGGGGTACAAGAGTTCTGAAAGCAGCTAACATGAGGTGGCATTAATCAAGTTCTGATTGAATCTGGTTGTCACATAGCTCCTGGCTCACATCACTAATTACTTGCCCGCCCCCCGAGGGAAAGCCAAGTTGAGATGCTTTCAGAAATGTATCACCAAGGTGCTATGAAATCAAGCCTGGAGTACACGCCGTACGGGATGCAAGATGTTACCGATCCTGACTGTTTCTGTTGCACAAGAAAATGAGAAGAGCGTATATGTCTGTTTCGTCTTGAAGGATATTATTGTGTGTTGTTACACCCCTTTTACGGCTATCTCTCATTACCCAGCTTTGCCTCCCTCCCTCTCGTTAACTGACCCTCTTAGCAAATGAAATGTATGCTATCAACCTTTCTTTTATTCCAGTGTTGTAGTCCTTCTGTGAGCTTGGAGACTGAGCTGCTTTCCCAGACGATCCCCTTTTATTGACTACCAAAGACTCGCAACCAGTGACAACCTACACTGTTCACTGATTCGGTGGCTTTAATGAAAAATTCCCGAAGGCTATCTTTATTTCTTGCTCCTGTTTTGTGATACCTTCCCCAATACTCAACCCTACCGTTCCTCATTAATGAAAATGTTTTCGCTATCTATTTTAATTCTACCTTTTAAATCTTGCTGTAATATAAACTACTATGAAATAAAATAATAATAATAATATAACTAATCATAATTTCATATTGGAATATGTGTTGATATGCATCAAAATGACTACCACTATGCACTAATCGTGTCGGTCAGACCGTTTGGCTAATCTGACCTGTTGATTTTTATACACATTTTACAAACACAATGTGCGATTATGAGGAACCTCCGTATGTGCGTGCATTGTTTTTAAATCACTATACATGGGTACATGGAATGTATAGGCTATTAGAGATTTTTCACAGTGCGAGAAACACTGTCATGTATTGGTACTATGTTTTGATTTTGAAATAGTCACCCTTTTTACTGTTCTGCATAACTGTAGCACTTGCAGTTCAAGGACTAAAGCACAAAGAGGATAAACAGATCAATCAATTGCCCTGTTCTCCCCAAAATACATTAGTCCTGTGGCATGTTGCCCAACTGGTTGAGAATTGTGTTGTAAAAAAAAGAGCCTCATGCATATAGGATTACATTTATTACAGTTTTAGGTTTGATTGGCTTTGAAGAATATATGCATACATAATGTTGCGTATGTTTTCCCCACTCTTCACTGTCCAGCTTTTCAGATGTAAATGTCTTGCGTAACAGATTCTCGAAGCCGCTAAAGCTTTCTTTCTGTCTTTTTGCCTGTGTCTCTTTCTTGGTTACTCATATATACCCAAACCGTATGTACTCTGTTAACCCGCATGTTCAGCAATAAAACATTTTAAACAGGTGTTCATTTTGATTGTTTTGAGAACATACTTATAACGCACAAGAAAAAAGAAACACAAATGTTAACCAAAATATTTTTTATAATCTGTTGCATGAGAGTTGTGTAATTCTTACATGTTTGTTTTACAGTGTACAGTATTGGATAATGCAGTGGTGAAATAGCATTAACGTGGAGCGCTGCCCATTAGCTGTTAGCCTTGGAAGGATGTTCGATTAGAACCCATAGAGTTCAAAGTGACAGGCACTTGGTCTCGGGAAAATTGGTGCATGTGTGATAATTAACGGCCAGGGTACGGGATTACACAACCTGTCTACATTATAAACAGATACTCTAATCTGCCCCTTAATGGGGATTATCAGGGACGTATTGGCTAAAAGTGTCCTATTTACAATAGTGAGACAAATGCCGCCTCATGTATCAAACCTCGGTACTATAAATGTCAGTCTGTGTGTGTGTGTGTGTGTGTGTGTGTGTGTGTGTGTGTGTGTGTGTGTGTGTGTGTGTGCGCGCGTGCGTGTAGATAGATAGATAGATAGATAGATAGATAGATAGATAGATAGATAGATAGATAGAGACACACACACAGTATAGTTGTACACAAGTACCTTGGTTGACCTCTCCTTTGAGCGTCAGTCAATAGACCCTGTATAGTTTCTAATAGCCGATGTCTTTTGAAAACAAGCCCTGACAGCCCCACATTGTACTTTGTAACTATTGGACAGAATACTTAAAAACCTGCTAAAACCATTATTCATAACGTTGGTTATTAATAGCGTTTTAATTAAATTATACCAAATCACGTTTTTATTTACAATGAAGGGAACTATGTCGCCAAAATGCTTATTATGAAAACATGTATTATGTTTTCCGTGCATTGTAAATAAAAACGTGATTTTGTATAATTTAATGAAAGCGATACTTATAATAATAAATTAATCCTGGTTATAGCAGCAGTTTTTTATTCTGTAAATATGTCATCTAATAGTTAAAAAGTACAATGTGGGCCTGTCAGGGCTTGTTTCAAAAGATATCGGCACGGACATTATATACAAACCAGTGTGTGTGTGTGTGTGTGTGTGTGTGTGTGTGTGTGTGTGTGTGTGTGTGTGTGTGTGTGTGTGTGTGTGTGTGTGTGTGTGTGTGTGTGTGTGTGTGTGTGTGTGTGTGTGTGTGTGTGTGTGTGCGCGCGATAGAATACAGGCATGTCTCCAGTCATATGACCTAACGCGGTGAACTCATTGGTTGCTGACCAGCGAGTGGGTATAACACACTAGCCGATGCGAGGGAATCGCATCGCAAAATATGAAACCTGTTTAAACTTTGCAAGCCAACTGAAATCAATCTGCCGATCCTGTAAAATCGCATCGCAACATAACACACTGCCCGATGAGACTTGAAAATCACGTTGCTATTCATCTCATCGGGCAGTGTCCAGGACTTTGAGAAAACTAGGTGAGATTCACCTTTTGTATTTATACGATGAAAAATTTGCTGCCGATAAAATACGAAAGATTTTACGAACGAGTGATGTGAGTGTCCTTATATGAAAAGCGACTTCATTCGACCTTTCGGCATCGTATCTGCCAGATATGCATTCGTATGTGTATAAAGAAACGAGCCCCAGGTTTCATTTTTTTTAAAACCTTCAAACACTTCAGATTAATTACCTCTGCAATGGGTATATATTGAATTGCATTTCAGCACCCTGGACAGCGTGCATATCGTGAACGCACCAGCGCGCTCTAACGCAACGGGGCTACCTCATTAAACATCATCATTCAAGGGTGTGAGGCGTGTGTGTGAAATGCTTATCACAGAAACTCATCTATGCTTATACATTACCTTGTACACTGTGGTTTATAGATGAGAAGTACATTGTGAACCTTTCAGTAGAATACGTGGTTTGGACTCTAATGTTCTCAATCAGCCAAGCTATTTTTACTGCTAAGAATTCGACAACTTCTCCAGTGTTAACCAGGAGTGTTTGTGTTACTTTTATTTTGAAAATGGAATAGGAATTTAGAACGTATTTTTAATCCCCTTGGTGTCCCCTATTGCAGAATACGTCCCATATGTTGTATGTTTTTTGTGAAGTGATGTAAAAGCAAATTGAGTACACGAGTAGTTAAAGTAAACGTCAAGAAGTATACCACAGAAGAGATCTATTTCGAATCATCTTAAACTTATTTCTCCCAGTTCCACTTCAGACTAAATAATTGAAGAAATGTACCATTCACTTGGAAAGAGACGAAGCTAAATCTGAATTTACCCTAAACGGCCAAATGCTTGTCTTCTTGATTTACTGTATGGATTATTTTATACATTGTGATGTCTACAGCAATTTTGTGGAGTGGGGCAGTTATTTGAATCCATGTTTTTACATAGACAAAATACCAAATTAACTCATTAACAATGCTGCATGGTATTGTGAAAACCCAGAACGGGTTGACTTATTTGTAATAGGCTGGGTGTTTTCATCTTTTCTACAACTAACCGGTCAACACGTCGATTACTTCCACAGTGATTTATGCTTGTTTTTGTTTTGATTATAATACTGTTACGTGTAGCCTTATTAAGCAATCCACAACTTTAAAATACCCGATCACAAATGAAAATGTATACTAAACTAACTAGTTGGTTTGATCAACCTTTACCCCGGCGGGATAAATCACAGTTGGAATTTTAAAGCACCGGGACATCACCCTGGATTACGCCTGGTACGGGTGCTGTAAAATGCTTTAAAAAATCCAGCTGTGTCGTATCCCTGCGGGGTATGTTAATCAAATCTACCCGAAAGACCAACCAGACAAATGCCAACCAGACAAATGCTTCGGCTATCAGGGTGCCTATTCTTGTAACCATGTAGCCTACGAAATATACCTAATGAAAAAGATATTGAGTTTATCTTGCTTTTTCTTTTTGATTGGACAGACAGTGTATTGCGCATGGGAGGGGGAGTCGTGTATTAATGTTAATGTTGGTTTTTACTGTTCTTTGGGGTGTAATATAAAAAATCAGGGTAATAAACTACAGTGGCAACCGTGAACCAGTGGTGATCACGAGGAATACGTGCTTATTTTTTTATTAAATGTTTAAGATTTAAAATTGCTTGCGTTTCTCAAACGTGTTCGCACAACAGATTGTGGCTCGGGGCTGGAGACGTTGAACTTGCAAGAAAATAAAAAATGATTGTGTGATTTCAAAACAGTGATGGCTCCGAGACTATGAATCACACAACGCAGAACTTTCTATGCCCTTCATCTTCTTTGAGGGTCGCCTATAGTAATATATAATCACAGAATTGGATGGATTTGTTTCTGTCCGTCACTTCAGGGCAACAGAAAGCCGATGATCTCAGTGTCACAAAACACTTTGCTCTATATTATTACACAGAATGAGATTATAAAGTTCAGTGCTTGGATGTATGCTCCCAATGTAAATATATGTATGCGTAAGATGCCCTAAAAAAACAACAAAACACATGTTTGGTCCAAGTGAGTAAAAGATTGATTTAGCGATTTCAATTTGTAATCAGATACTGTTTCTTTTGAACATGGAGTCTACAGATACATACAAAAAAATAACAAAACATGAATTATGTAAACAGCAGGCACTGGGTAATTCCCAAAGCATATAAGATGTAATTGACATGTCCAACAAATATGTGTCTGTATACCAAAAGCTGTTGTTACATCTCAGAAAGGTAGTTTTATAGGCTTATTCCGAGAAGCCTTTCCCTTTGCTCATGGAGATTACAACAAAATCATCTTTTTACATCTATACTATTTTAATATGTAATATGGTATTTAAAGTTACATACCTAATGTGTGTGTGTTGAACAAAAAACATGCAATATATTTATATGTATGCATTTCCTTTGGTATGTGTATCTAGAAAACTGGACGCAATGAGATTTTTACTCGCTTAGCTGAACACTGGTAATTCAAAGACGACAGCCTTTCAGACTTTGATATCGTCATACAGTTAAATCTCTGGATCAAGAAGAAGTTATACTTCAGAAAAAAAATAAACATACAATTACACAAATCAATGCAGGCTGTGTATTTTCCCTCCAAAACAATATCAGCCTACCTGGTTTAGGGTTAAATGGTCCAGCTTCCTGTATTGCCTCGTGCTCTCCACACACGTAACCAGTTCGTTTCTTTCATTACAAAACTGTCCATCTAGGAATGTGTTTGGAATGAAGCATTTGGGGACGAGAGGAACAGCTTCTGTATTTTTTTCCTCACGCAGTCGATTGTTCGAACAACTAGAGGCTAGAGAGCATCATACTTCAAAACTGTTGGTTTGGAGCTGGGCTAACGAATACGATTTGCCGTTCTCTCCTCAGGCTAAAGTAATTTTCTCAGGATCAGTGTCGCTCAGTCTTTTCATAGCATTGCTCATTGAGATGTTCGCTCATCGTCTTCAGGATCTTTGAGTGTACGTGCCTGCTAATTTATTCACACCGGGTTGTGGGAATTCAAATGTACATCGCGTGTTCTAGCTCTCTCATCCACTCTCTGTTAGCTATGGACTCGAAGCATATTAAATATTTGCATCAGGTTTCACACCTGAAGGGAGCATTAAGCGCCAAAAGGAGAACCATGATTTATATTCTGCAATAGTTATTCGACGCAGAACAAGCATCTCTCAAAAGTTAAGAGAAACTATATGATCACATCATGACCACCAGTCCTTAATCCCACCCCTCACACTTACCAAATAATCTTTTCCTCTCATTGTCAAATGAAACGACACACATGGACATAGTCACAGTCCACTGAAGTTAAGTGGATACAACAGGTCCACAGTGGTATTCGATATTGTATGTATTTATTGGCGATTGCGAGATTTTAACACACTTTATTAAACTATTACAATAAAACCCAAAGATGTGTTTAATTATACATATTTGCATGCGTTTATATTCATTTTTTTGTTTGCGTGTTTAAGCTGGGTTCTGAATTGACCAGTTTATTTCCGAAATGTTAAGTACACTGTTTACATTATTTGCACGACTACTGGAATATTTGGATTTTTTTTTCTGTAAACAAGGCGAGCTTAGGTTCCCCAGCCTGTTTGTTAAACTGCACCTTTCAGCACCAAAGAGAGTGCTTTTTCGGGGGAAGGCGAGTACAATGAAGGACTTACGTGCTACTGATAGAGATGATGATGATTTGTGTGTGTGTGTGTGTGTGTGTGTGTGTGTGTGTGTGTGTGTGTGTGTGTGTGTGTGTGTGTGTGTGTGTTTGTGTCTGTGTGAGTGTGAGTGTGTGAGAGAGAGAGAGAGAGAGAGAGAGAGAAAGAACGATAGAGATACAGATAATTGCTAGTCAGTCAATATGAAGAAGGACCGAGAGTTGATGTTCTTTAAATAATCATATCAGACACGCAGAGGATTAAGGGAGTTTAGCCTTTTGACCAGACTGTGACTGCACAGTTCCTCTGTGAACAGTATTTTTCCGATAAATACTGTGGTACCACACCAATATAAAACATCTTTGACATTCTTTGACCGCAGACAGTTATCAGAGCGGATCAACTTCCATTTAACAATTACATAACCAATTTAAAAAAATGTAAACTCGATAAAGGAGCATCGTGGATTGCTCTCTGTAGGTTCCAAATTGAACATTGCTTAGGTTGCGCTAAACCGCCTTCTAAGTGAAAGGATTTATCTGTCTGTTTTTCCATTTGCTGTGTGCATCATGCTAGGACTCTCATACAAGTTTGCTATAGTAAAACCATAGCAAAGTGTAGTAAAGCCTGGTAAAGCTTAGGTAAGCATACGCAAGCACTGTAAAGCACAGATAGGTTTGGGAAGGCATATGACAAATTCATAGTTTAACCATTTGTAAACTGCTAATTTATTGTGGTAAACTATTGTACAAGGATTAACAGCAGGGTGCTAGGCATAAATCCCACCAAAGCAGACAAAGGTATAATCTCACTGGTGCCTCTTCTAGATGTGTCATGGAGTGGACCTTTTTTAAAAAGGGCATGTTAAGTTACAGTAACAGTGTAGCTCAGACATGGGCTACGCAATCTTTGTGTATCACACAACAATGCAACTCATGTTACAGAAGTAATTTTAAGATTAACATTTTAATATAGCCAATTTTCACACAACTGACAAACAAAATTATTAATTAAATAACTCTCCAACCTTATTTTTACTTTACAAATCTTTAAATGTTCTTTCATGTAAGTTTTGGCTTCAACCTTTGAATATACTGTATATATATGTATACATATATAATATATGTGTGTGTGTATATATATATATACACACACACACACATATATTCAAAGGTTGAACACACACACACACACAGACACACACACACACACATCATCATCATCATCTCTATCATCATCATCTCTATCGTGCTACGCCTTCCCCTGAAAAAGTGCTCTCTTAGCCTGTTCCACAAATAAATATATATATATATATTTGTGGAACAGGCTAAGATAGGCCCAGGATTTCAGTCACTTATATTTAGGACTTATATTTTTTGGTATACATTATGTTTACAGTGCAAACAATTCTGTAATGAATCATCTTAGGGGAACGTGTGAAAGGTTGTGACATTTTACAAATATGGTATATGATAACATATGATTGATCTGAACCTAGCACTCAGTGTTGCTTGCTTTGAGTTATCTTTTGGGTAGATTACATTATTTCAGTCCTCCTGCTGGGGGTCTCAATAGTATTAGTATTTATTTATTTCTTTGCCGACGCCCTTGTGCAGGGCGACTTACAATTGTTACAAGATATCAAATTATTTTTACATACAATTACCCATTTATACAGTTGGGTTTTTACTGGAGCAATCTAGGTAATGTACAGCAGCAGTGTCCCCCACCTGGGATTGAACCCACGACCCTCCGGTTAAGAGTCAAGAGCCCTAACCACTACTCCACACTGCTGCCCTATTTAAGTGATTTCAGTGACAGGAGTTATTTTGAGGTAAGTTTAAATGATATTATTGTGTTGGTGCTCCAGGAGGCAGAGTGGGTGTTCTTGGAGCTTGCAGAGGAAGCTGCAGCATGCTTGTATGCCTCTGCACACTCAGTTTAATTGCAGCTGATCTAATGGGATTAGTACATTGGAAGTTATTGGCAACGCCTCTGAAACTCTCTACACTGCAGGTGTCATGATGTTTCAACCAGAGTCAGATCAAAACAAATAGGTGCCTTTAAGACAGTAGCGCACAACTGTGGCCCCCGAGATCCATTCAGCCCAGGTCGTTATTCTAAGAAGGTCCTGGGTAATTTAATCTGCTAGGAGTCAATTAACTACTGTACTTTAGGGCCTGATTGGAACACTGTAAAGGCCAGAGTTGTGTACCACTGCTCTAAAAGATTCATGATGGAAATCCCAACAATGTAATGATATGTAACAAAGGTCACAACTTCATTTCTTATATATCATTTTTAGATACCACATTGTAGGCCCTCAATGTACAGTTTGTGTCTTCTTGTCACAAACAATTGTCAAAAAGTTGGCCTGCCGGAACCTCTTTTACTATATCTGCCAGTTCATTTTGTGACACATTGACTAATAGCAAGAAAAATGTATAGTTGCTAGTATTACTATGTCAAACGATTGCATTTTCCTGCTAACTGGGGGCCCTGCAAAAACCTAAATTCTGGTAGATCAAAAAGTAGGTGTGTAAGAAACTTTGGAGACACCTCTAACATTGCCACCTTTTCCACAGACCAAACCCGGACATATTTCTCAATCAGCCTTGGTCTATCAAAACTGCAGTATACTGTAATACAGTTTAACACAATAGATCGCGGTACCAAAAATAATCATGCAGTATACACAGTATTGTGCTCTTGATATTTATAATGAAAGATGTTAAACATTTATATACAAACATAGAAATACTGTATATCATTCATATTAGTAATGCATTTTGAAACAAACTATTGAAAATGTATATTTTCTTAATTGGTAACATGGAAGTAAGTTTTCTTAAAAGGAAAAAAGAAACTTGGTCAAATCACGTCAAAGTGTGCTCACTCACCGGTGGTGCACAGTAGGGGTCACAAATCCAAGTATCTGGCACTTATCATTAATTATATCTTTCTAATTCCTGTGACTGGAGGTAAGAAGTGTGCTCTATGGTTGCAAATACATTACATTTTGCTGTGGAAGATACCGTTTTGGCATAACCAACATGGTTGTTTTTGACCACCAGTATAGCGGCATAGCCTGCTGGGGTCACATGACTGCAACCCCCCACATGGATTGTTTACATCACGTGGATATGTTCATTGTCCTGCTTGCACTTCCTTTGGTCATTTGATCTCAGCATTGTGTTCTAGGTCAAAGCATGTTACTGGCTGAAAGCATGTCAGTCAATAGGGGAAGCAGCTGGTTGGTTACTGAGAAGAAAGAAGCCATTAAAGGGATGGGGACTATTTCAAGCTCCTGCTGAAATGATCCAGGAAGTGCAACACTAACCGAAAGAATAGCTTGTTTTAAAATAAAAATACACATTTACTATAACGTGTTTCTTTCAAAACTGAACATTTGAGACTTACAAAATTAATAGAAGTACATAAAGTGTAAGAGCTGTGGAATTGTTTTTATTAACAACAATCATTTTAAACACACAAGACAGGACTAACAGCAATTTGATAATGTACTCAGTTAAATGTAGTTTAGTACATTTAGATCAGGCAAATCCAATTGCTTATGAATTTATGATGATGAGGCTTTAGACTGCAATAAAAATCTGTTTAATATGGTTTTATTTTTGCCATTGTCTTTGTTTAAACTCCTCTACCACCCTACAAGTTCTAATGAAAAAATATATTTTGTAGTCAATAAAGCATTATGTCCATTATGTTGCTAATGACATGCTGTCGTTGAATGGGGTGGAGATACCAGTATCAAAGTCAACAACAGGAAAACATTAGGTATGACCAAGTCCTGTTTAGTTAGTTGTGATTTTCCTTAGCTTGGAAATCTCTGGTCTGGCCGCATTTGGTCTGCTGCTGGTTACAAGCAAGCAGTACATTGAAAACTATTGCATTAAGTAGCAATTCACCTGCAAGATGCACAATGAACGGGTTTCATGATGTTTCAAAAAAGAACCTGGGTAAAAATACAACAACATTAAGCTAAAATATAAGTGATTTATAACAGCATTTTGTGAGCATCTGAAAAATAAACATTGAAAAGGAACAAGCCTACAAATGTTGCCTTTAAAACACCATTGAATTAAATGTTAATATGTGGACAGGCAAATTAATTAGGGACAAAGAGAAAAATAAAAACACTTTGGCCTCAATTCTCTGTAGCGGATATTTGAACTTAATATTTATTATCTAGGGTAAATTAAGTAAACTACATAAGGTTAGTATAGTATCTCAAAAGAAAATATTATCCAACTTTTATCAGTCAATGTAAATAAATTAATGTATATACCAAGATTAATATATCTTCAATATATTATTTTCTAAGTTCATTGTATATAGCTAATTTCATATTTTAAACAATATTCCTCGTTATCTTAACAGTGCTTCAATTAACATTCAAAAACAAAACCTGACAACTCATTTTAAAAGTAGAATTACTTTTGTTTATTTAATTGTTACAAAACTAGGTAGGTTAGAACTATCAGCATAGGATTTTTAATACAGTAACTCATTTTGTAATTAAGTGTCATAACAAATGCTATTGTGTTTGCAGGATTCCAAACTGGTAGTATAAAGCGGGACAGACAAACGTAACTTTGGTTAGCCAGCAGAGGGAGTATTTATTTATTTCCAACAAAGGACAAATCTAACCCTCATTCAGGGCACTGACTCCCTTTTATAATCCCTGACTAACCAGTTGTGTTTGGCTAATCCCAAACACAATTCCAAATATTGGGTCCTTATATTTACAACTATTTACAGTTCTAGTTTTCTCACTGACTGAGTAAAACCAGCGCTGGAGATTCTTCACATAGAAGACAACAGAGGTAAGTTTTATCTTCTACTCCCACTACAGTTTTTATAACTCTTTGTGGAAGGGTGATGGGCAATTCACTGACACACACGGGAGACAGAAGGTTTAATTGAAAACACTGCCCTGGTGCCCAGTTTTATTATTTTCTTTTTTGCTTTATTTTCTCTTTTGCCCGCAGAGGGTGCTGTTGTCTGTGGCCTGAATACCGACAACGGTAGTCAGGTCCACAGTAATACCAATACAGGTACAGTCCAATGTTTCGCACTAACAGGTGCTCAAAAGAATAATGAAAACAAAAGGCAAAAGAAAAAGGGAAAATAAAACACAGAATACAAGTACAAAATAAAGGTGCTGCACCCGGCAGCGTTACCTATATATATATATATATATATATATATATATATATATATATATATATATATATATATATATATATATATACAGACGTGCTCAAATTTGTTGGTACCCCTCCACAAAAAACAAAGAATGCACAATTTTCTCTGAAATAATTTGAAACTGACAAAAGTAATTGGCATCCGCCATTGTTTATTCCATATTTAATAGAAATCAGACTTTGCTTTTGATTTTTTATTCAACATAATATTGTAAATAAGAAAACAAATGAAAATGGCATGGACAAAAATGATGGGACCGCTAACCTAATATTTTGTTGCACAACCTTTAGAGGCAATCACTGCAATCAAACGTTTTCTAAAGCTCTCAATGAGACTTCTGCACCTGGTAACAGGTAGTTTGGCCCACTCTTCCTGTGCGAACTGCTCCAGCTGTCTCAGGTTTGATGGGTGCCTTCTGCAGACTGCAAGTTTCAGCTCTTTCCATAGATGTTCGATAGGATTCAGATCAGGACTCATAGAAGGCCACTTCAGAATAGTCCAATGTTTTGTTCTTATCCATTCTTGGGTGCTTTTAGCTGTGTGTTTTGGGTCATTATCCTGTTGGAGGACCCATGACCTGCGACTGAGACAGAGCTTTCTGACACTGGGCAGTACGTTTCGCTCCAGAATGCCTTGATAGTCTTGAGATTTCATTGTGCCCTGCACAGATTCAAGGCACCCTGTGCCAGGCGCAGCAAAGCAGCCCCAAAACATAACCGAGCCTCCTCCATGTTTCACTGTAGGTATGGTGTTCTTTTCTTTGAAAGCTTCATTTTTCATCTGTGAACATAGAGCTGATGTGACTTGCCAAAAAGCTCCAGTTTTGACTCATCTGTCCAAAGGACATTCTCCCAGAAGGATTGTGGCTTGTCAATATGCATTTTAGCAAATTCCAGTCTGGCTTTTTTATGTTTTTCTTTCAAAAGTGGAGTCCTCCTGGGTCTTCTTCCATGGAGCCCACTTTCGCTCAAAAAGCGACGGATGGTGCGATCAGAAACTGACGTACCTTCACCTTGGAGTTCAGCTTGTATCTCTTTGGCAGTTATCCTTGGTTCTTTTTCTACCATTCGCACTATCCTTCTGTTCAATCTGGGGTCGATTTTCCTCTTGTGGCCGCGCCCAGGGAGGTTGGCTACAGTTCCATGGACCTTAAACTTGTTAATAATATTTGCAACTGTTGTCACAGGAACATCAAGCTGCTTGGAGATGGTCTTGTAGCCTTTACCTTTACCATGCTCGTCTATTATTTTCTTTCTGATCTCCTCAGACAACTCTCTCCTTTGCTTTCTCTGGTCCATGTTCAGTGTGGTGTACACAATGGTACCAAACAGCACAGTGACTACTTTTCTCCATTTAAATAGGCTGAATGACTGATTACAAGATTGGAGACATGTGTGATACTAATTAAAGAAATGAATTAGTTTGAAATATCGCTATAATCCAATTCTTTATTATCTTTTCTAAGGGGTACCAACAAATGTGTCCAGGCCATTTTAGAATATCTTTGTAGAATAAGCAATAATTCATCTCTTTTCACAGCTTCTTTGCTTTATTCTATGACATACCAAAGGCATGCAAGTATACATGATAAAATAGCTATTAATTTCATCACTTTTCAGGAGGAATGAAACATTATTTCAATGAGCTGTAAGGGTACCAACAAATTTGAGCACGTCTGTATATATATATATACACACACATACACACATGAACTTTTATTTTACAAATCAAAACAAGAAAATGTACGTAAATAAACATCTGAACAGACATCGGTTTACAACATACATATTTATAAAACTGAAACGATAGCAATACATTTTTAACTTTTCAACAGCAATCGGTTTATTATCAGATGAGCAAAAGCAACTGAACAATGTAGATAAATAAACTTAGAAGAAAACGTTTTACAGAAGTGCACAGTACAAGAAGTTTTAAAAAAAAAGTCTAATTTATTTTCCTTTTTCCTTTTTTTTTCGACAAAATTGTATTCCTTTACCTTGAGTCTAAGGCTGTTCACAATCAATACAGATAATGCGCTTCTCCACGTCGCCTTTCTGCACAGGGCACAGCTGCCCGAAGTTTTATTTTTACTGCACTTGCCAACCTGGCATTGGCATCTCTTGCGGCTCTCAGCGGGGCTGCCAGCTTCAGCTGTGGGTACATGCTTGACAGTTTCTCTCTGTTCCAAATGCTTCTTGCGAAGTTCCTGTGCTAACTGTAAAATATATTCTCTCCTTGGTAAATTCTTCTCTGTGCATTCTTTGTAATGTACCCAGGAGTTGATGGCTGCTAGGTCCAATACATTGTAAAACACCTGAACAGGCCACCGTCGGGAACCAGCTTTCACGGAATACTTCCGTGCCATCTGATCCAAACATCAATTTCATATTTTGTTGTGTTGCAAAACTCCACGGTCTCTGGTATTTATTTTCACTAGTCCCGATGCTAATTGACTGACCAAAGCAGCACTTTTTATAATGAAAATACAATTGTTTTATGTTTGCCATCAATGTGACTGCTCCCGGGGCTTTTAGGTATAATGTAATATCTATAACAAAAACATTGTCAATGTAAGAAAACAAGTTAGAAAAACGCAACAGCCGTTTAAAGGGGTGATATCAAACACAAAAGTCCAAGTTAGGAGAAACAATTAGGCCAATCTTGTCAAGCATCAAGCAAATAGGCAGAATTGGAAAGGTGCTGGGGCCCAACATTCACACAATTCTTGCTTCTAACTTGGAGCCTTTTTTTGATCACTTCGCTCCACTTTATCGCTCCACTTCAAATGCTCTTTGTATGACTTGAAGTGACTGAGACACACACTCACACACAGAGACACACTCACACACACACACACACATACACACGAGACACACACACACTGACACACACTCTGAAGCACACACACACACACTGATACACACATACACTGAGACACACACACAATGACACATACACACACACTGAGAAACACACACACTCACACACTGAGACACACTCACACACACATACACACGAGACACACACACACTGAGGTACACACACTCACACTGAGACACACTCCCACACTGAGACACACACACACACTCACACACTGAGACACACACACACTGAGGCACACACACACACACACTGAGATACACACACACTGAGACACACACTCACACACTGAGACACACTCACACACTGAGACACACACACACACACACTGACACACACACACACACACACACTGAGGCACACACACATAAACTGACATACACACACACACTGAGACACACATACATTGAGACACACACACACACACACTGAGACACAAACACTCTGAGACACACACAGACACACTGAAACACACACACACTGAGACATACACACACACTGACACACACACCTAGACACACATACACACTACAACACACACAGTCTCAGTGTGTGTGAGTGGGTCTCAGTGTGTGAGTGTGTGTCTCAGTCACTTTAAGTCATACAAAGAGCATTTCAAGTGGTTTGAACTTGCAACATGACGTTCTTGAAGAGCACACGACCTTAACCTGCTGCGCCACTGCGCATTTCAAGTGGAGCGAAGTGATCAAAAAAAGGCACCAAGTTAGAAGCAAGAATTGTGTGAATCTTGGGCCCCAGCACCTTTCCAATTGTGCCTATTTGCTTGATGCTCGACAAGATTGGCCTAATTGCTTCTCCTAACTTGGACTTTTGTGTTTGATATCACCCCTTTAAATAGCTGTTGCGTTTTTCTAACTTGTTTTTTTTTTAATTGACAATGTTTTTGTTATAGATATCACTTCTTTTTTTACTTCATCAAATAATGAATAAAGCGAGGGAAAGATATTCGAAAATGTGTATTGTAAATAGACAGGCAGACATTACAAGAGAGTAATAAGTAGAGTAATATAAGAGAAATGAGAAAAGATTTGAAAGTAAAATAATGGTAGAAGGGACTTTTGTATTGAAACAGTATTGGAAACAGTATTAACAGGACAGTATTGAAAGTGTAAACATTGTATTCTTATAGTTGCATGAGTGGTGAAAGCAACATGTCTATTTTGGTAGGTATTAATATATTGATATTTACATAGGTACAAAACTACAATGTTATAAATGGTTCAAAAGGTACATATGCATGTCCGTGCTAAAGGGTAGTATACTAACACATTTTAATGCTGGAAAAACATTATTCTCCTTGATATAGTGGTGTTATGAACGTAGGCTAAGGCATTTGTAAAGTATTAGATCTCTTCATAAAAGGCCATATACATTTCATTTATGGTTTGACTTCAATAAGTGCATCATTTGCATGCACCCATTTTCCAGTAGCACCCACAGCAAGAACAGATACATAGTGTCCTGAAGTAACATCCTGTCCTTGGTGTATGATAATGGAAGATAATTGGTAATTCCTGTTGTCCACAGTAATTGTGCTCTTCTGCACAGCAGTAAACTTAGCATTGTGTCACTTTGTAACGGTCCCGTCTGGTTTGGTTTCCCAAAGCATAAGTTGGACTTCAATCAGTCTCCCTGCTGATTGAATAAGTTCACGTTCCATGATTAGAGAAGTTTTGCATTGCCTACATTTGCTACCAGGAATCCTTGCCCATTTGTCATTTCTATAAATGAACTCTTCCAAACACATGGAATCTGTACCAGCAGGTACATGTAGAGGATAAACATACAACACCACTCGGTTTGATGAGCAGTAGTTACATGTAGTACATAGAATGTCATGACTTATTGTGACTGAAACCATGCGAGATACTTCAGGACAAATTTCAGACAATTTGGTGAGAAACTCTGCAACATGTTGCTGCTCACCTCTATTGAAAGGTTCTCCTAAGAAGTGACAAATATCCATAGAGACGCATTGGATGGCAAGTGATCCTATTTGTGAACAAAGCTCCTGATAGCCTCTTGTTGACTGTGTTTTAATGAATCCTTCAGAGGTTGCAAGTGAAGAAGGCACTGCAATGTTGCATTTGCATAGCATGAGGTGAAATTGGGGTTGCTCAAGCCTCTGAATGGATGTGTAAGTGCAATGTTCTCTTAGAAGACTGAGGCTTTTGCTGTTCCTGAACATTAATGATGGCTCGGTGAATGAAATGCACATGATCTTTTACCTTGTGTCCCTTGTGTGTGTTAGTCTCCTTCAAGCTTTTCAACTTCAGACAATAAAGCCCTCTGAGCCGATGGTAGTCTTCAACTGCAGTTTGACATGCGTAGATGCAGATGGGGTCAAAATTGATAAGGTGGTGTGACGAAGTGCCCGCCCCTGTGTGTATTTTCTGTGTTATATGTTATATGTTACGTGTTGTGTGTAAATGTTGGTGTATAGCGATGGCTGCACGGGATATAAATGGGTGTGTGCAGCACGAGTATTTAAAATGTATATTTGTATTTAGGCACGAGGATGGCACAGCACTTCACGTGCAAGTAAAATGTAATATGTGAGCACGGGGAATTGCACTTTATTGATTCACGTGCAGTTGTACCGCGACTCCAATTGAATGATTGATTAGCAGTCGAGTCTCGGTACAACTGCATAAAAGCAGCATGTTTTCACTCACTCTGGGTTGGGTGTTCGAGAGTGGAGAACGGGAGAGAGAAAGGAGTTAAAATAAGTAATAATAATAATAAGTGTTTTGTACTCACCATGTTTGTTTGTCTCCATGCACCGTTTGTTAAGTGTTTAGTACGTTTTGTTTGTCTATTTATTTTGGCGCAAGTGCCGTGTCCTGTTTTGTGTTTAAAACCTTTTATTTTCTGTTCTGTTTATTTATTAAATGCTGAGCGAAAGCATTCGCTCAGCTCCACCAAACCACACCTCTCTGTCATTTTATTTCCTGGCTCTGGTCTGACGCCACCCACTCCGGCCGTCTTTGTGACACGTGGTGTCCTGCGTGGAATCTACAGCGCCTCCAGGACTCAGGCCAGAGCGGGAACCGCAGTTTTTTTTTTTGGGAAAAAAAAAAAAAGGAAAAGAAATGGGAGAAGAGGCTGGAGAGGAGCACAGGAGGGCAAAGGGAGAAAGGCGGAAACAGGGCTGTGGTGTTTCGACTGTGGCCAAACTAGCCACACCACCATACCCTGCTCCGTCCACAGGACCCTTCAGGCAATGGCCCAAAGACTGGGATGGGGGGAGTGGTGCCCTGGCTGTGGGGCATATGGGCACACGTTGGCCCTATGCCCCATGCAGGATGAAGAAGAGGAGCCCTTGCTGCCACGTCCTATGCCTGAAGGGGAGGAGCCTGAGTGTCCACAGCCCAAGCGGGAGGAGCCTGAGCGTCCACAGCCCAAGCGGGAGGAGCCTGAGCGTCCACAGCCCAAGCGGGAGGAGGCTGAGCGTCCACAGCCCAAGCGGGAGGAGGCTGAGCGTCCACAGCCCAAGCGGGAGGAGCCAGAGCGTCCACAGCCCAAGCGGGAGGAGCCCGAACGTTCTATGCCTGAGCGGGGGGAGCCCGAATGTCCACAGCCCAAGAGGGGGGAGTCGGTGCGTCCACAGCCCAAAAGGGAGGAGTCGGTGCGTCCACAGCCCAAAAGGGAGGAGTCGGTGCGTTCACAGCCCAAAGAGAGGGAAGTCGGGGCTTCCACAGCCCTAGGACCCAAGCGGCCAGCAGAGGGAGAATGCCTGCTGGTTTCCCCTTCCGAGGCAGAGCCGCACCAGTCCCCTGCAAGAAAGGCAGAGCAGCACCAGTCCCCTGAAAAAGGGGGAGACTACACGCTGCTCCCACCTCCGTCGCCAGGAGACTACACGCTGCTCCCACCTTCGTCGCCAGGAGACTACACGCTGCTCCCACCTTCACCGGCAGGAGCAGAGCGGCAGGAGCTGCCTTTAGCTCCGCCACCTTCACCGGCAGGAGCAGAGCAGCCTCCGCCATGTCCACCAGCAGAGGGTGAATGCCTGCTAGGTCCCTGTCCACCAGCAGAGGGTGAATGCCTGCTGGGTCCCTGTCCACCAGCAGAGGGTGAATGCCTGCTGGGTTCCCGTCCACCAGCAGAGGGTGAATGCCTGCTGGGTCCCTGTCCACCAGCAGAGGGTGAATACCTGCTGGGTCCCTTTCCACCAGCAGAGGATGAATACCTGCTGGTATCACTTCCCCACCAGCAGAGGATGAATACCTGCTGGTATCACTTCCCACCAGCAGAGGATGAATGCCTGCTGGTATCACTTTCCCCACCATCACGAGGGAGAGGAGCGGGAGCTGCCTCTGCCTCCATCACCATCAGGGGAGAGGAGCAGGAGCTGCCTCCCTTCACCAGAAGGACCAGGACTAGATGCTGGCGGTCCTCAGCAGCCCTTGCATAGGCTGCTGAGGGAAGCACGGGGAAGAACCACCCGCCGCAGAGGTCGAGAAGAGGGCCAACACCCGCACCCCAGTTTGTCCTGACTCTCTGCCTCGCCGCCCAAGGATGCCTGCCTCGCGTCGCCCAAGGATGCCTGCCTCGCCGCCCAAGGATGCCTGCCTCGCCGCCCAAGGATGCCTGCCCGCGCTTCGCCCAAGGATGCCTGCCTCGCCGCGCCCAAGGATGCCTGCCACGCCGCCCAAGGATGCTTGCCACGCCTGGGGCGCCCAAGGATGCCTGTCTGGCATCGCCTGGGGCTGCCTGTCGCGCCCGACGCCTGGGGCTGCCTGTCGCCCGCACGCCTGGGGCTGCCTGTCGCTCCGCGACGCCTGGGGCTGCCTGTCGCTCCGCGACGCCTGGGGCTGCCTGTCGCCCGCACGCCTGGGGCTGCCTGTCGCCCGCGCATCGCCTGGGGTTGCCAGCCGCCCGCATCGCCTGGGGTTGCCAGCCGCTCCGCGACGCCTGGGGTTGCCAGCCGCCCGCGCCTGGGGTTGCCAGCGCCTGGGCCTGCTGCCAGTTGCTCCGCATCGCAGCAGGAAGTACTGTGGCCAGAACCCCACCAAGGGGAGCTGCCGGCCACGAAGAAGGTGGGGAGGTCAGGAGACCTGCTCCCACTGCAGCAGTTTTGCTGCCAGAGATCGTGGGGAGGTCAGGAGACCTGCTCCCACTGCAGCAGTTTCGCTGCGGAGATCGTGGGGGAGGTCCGGAGACCTGCTCCCACTGCAGCTTCTTCGCTACCGAAGTACTGTGGTCGGAGCCCCACAAAGGGAGCTACCGCCTACGAAGAAAAGGGGAGAGGTCAGGAGACCAGCATCCCCCGCAGCAATTTCGCTGCAGGAGTGGACCAGCATGCTGTCAGCCGTGCCACTACCGGCAGGGGTGCTGACAGCATTGCCAGCAATGGGCCCACTGAAGCCTCCCTTCCCAGCCCGAGACTTTGTTCTGGACTGCTGGGTTTTAAGGGGAGGTGGCCATTGAGGCCATGTGTGCTTTGCACAGGGGGGGTATATGTGACGAAGTGCCCGCCTGTGTGTATTTTCTGTGTTATATGTTATATGTTACGTGTTGTGTGTAAATGTTGGTGTATAGCGATGGCTGCACGGGATATAAATGGGTGTGTGCAGCACGAGTATTTAAAATGTATATTTGTATTTAGGCACGAGGATGGCACAGCACTTCACGTGCAAGTAAAATGTAATATGTGAGCACGGGGAATTGCACTTTATTGATTCACGTGCAGTTGTACCGCGACTCCAATTGAATGATTGATTAGCAGTCGAGTCTCGGTACAACTGCATAAAAGCAGCATGTTTTCACTCACTCTGGGTTGGGTGTTCGAGAGTGGAGAACGGGAGAGAGAAAGGAGTTAAAATAAGTAATAATAATAATAAGTGTTTTGTACTCACCGTGTTTGTTTGTCTCCATGCACCGTTTGTTAAGTGTTTAGTACGTTTTGTTTGTCTATTTATTTTGGCGCAAGTGCCGTGTCCTGTTTTGTGTTTAAAACCTTTTATTTTCTGTTCTGTTTATTTATTAAATGCTGAGCGAAAGCATTCGCTCAGCTCCACCAAACCACACCTCTCTGTCATTTTATTTCCTGGCTCTGGTCTGGCCACCCACTCCGGCCGTCTTTGTGACACGTGGTGTCCTGCGTGGAATCTACAGCCCCAGGACTCAGGCCAGAGCGGGAACCGCAGTTTTTTTTTTTGGGAAAAAAAAAAAAAAACAAAAGGAAAAGAAATGGGGAGAAGAGGCTGGAGAGGAGCACAGGAGGGCAAAGGGAGAAAGGCGGAAACAGGGCTGTGGTGTTTCGACTGTGGCCAAACTAGCCACACCACCATACCCTGCTCCGTCCACAGGACCCTTCAGGCAATGGCCCAAAGACTGGGATGGGGGGAGTGGTGCCCTGGCTGTGGGGCATATGGGCACACGTTGGCCCTATGCCCCATGCAGGATGAAGAAGAGGAGCCCTTGCTGCCACGTCCTATGCCTGAAGGGGAGGAGCCTGAGTGTCCACAGCCCAAGCGGGAGGAGCCTGGCGTCCACAGCCCAAGCGGGAGGAGCCTGGCGTCCACAGCCCAGCGGGAGGAGGCTGGCGTCCACAGCCCAAGCGGGAGGAGGCTGAGCGTCCACAGCCCAAGCGGGAGGAGCCAGAGCGTCCACAGCCCAAGCGGGAGGAGCCCGAACGTTCTATGCCTGAGCGGGGGGAGCCCGAATGTCCACAGCCCAAGAGGGGGGGAGTCGGTCGTCCCACAGCCCAAAAGGGAGGAGTCGGTGCGTCCACAGCCCAAAAGGGAGGAGTCGGTGCGTTCACAGCCCAAAGAGAGGGAAGTCGGGGCTTCCACAGCCCTAGGACCCAAGCGGCCAGCAGAGGGAGAATGCCTGCTGGTTTCCCCTTCCGAGGCAGAGCCGCACCAGTCCCCTGCAAGAAAGGCAGAGCAGCACCAGTCCCCTGAAAAAGGGGGAGACTACACGCTGCTCCCACCTCCGTCGCCAGGAGACTACACGCTGCTCCCACCTTCGTCGCCAGGAGACTACACGCTGCTCCCACCTTCACCGGCAGGAGCAGAGCGGCAGGAGCTGCCTTTAGCTCCGCCACCTTCACCGGCAGGAGCAGAGCAGCCTCCGCCATGTCCACCAGCAGAGGGTGAATGCCTGCTAGGTCCCTGTCCACCAGCAGAGGGTGAATGCCTGCTGGGTCCCTGTCCACCAGCAGAGGGTGAATGCCTGCTGGGTTCCCCGGCCCACCAGCAGAGGGTGAATGCCTGCTGGGTCCCTGTCCACCAGCAGAGGGTGAATACCTGCTGGGTCCCTTTCCACCAGCAGAGGATGAATACCTGCTGGTATCACTTCCCCACCAGCAGAGGATGAATACCTGCTGGTATCACTTCCCCACCAGCAGAGGATGAATGCCTGCTGGTATCACTTTCCCACCATCACGAGGAGAGGAGCGGGGCTGCCTCTGCCTCCATCACCATCAGGGGAGAGGAGCAGGAGCTGCCTCTCCCTTCACCAGAAGGACCAGGACTAGATGCTGGCGGTCCTCAGCAGCCCTTGCATAGGCTGCTGAGGGAAGCACGGGAAGAATCACCCGGCCGCAGAGGTCGAGAAGAGGCCAACACCCGCACCCCAGTTTGTCCTGACTCTCTGCCTCGCTTAAGCCCAAGGATGCCTGCCTCGCGCCGCCCAAGGATGCCTGCCTCGCTTTGCCCAAGGATGCCTGCCTCGCTTCCCCAAGGATGCCTGCCTCGCTTATTGAGGATGCCTGCCTCGCTTCACCCAAGGATGCCTGCCACGCTTCGCCCAAGGATGCTTGCCACGCTTCGCCCAAGGATGCCTGTCTGGCATCGCCTGGGGCTGCCTGTCGCGCCGCATCGCCTGGGGCTGCCTGTCGCTCCGCATCGCCTGGGGCTGCCTGTCGCTCCGCATAAGCTGGGGCTGCCTGTCGCTCCGCGTCGCCTGGGGCTGCCTGTCGCTCCGCGCATCGCCTGGGGCTGCCTGCCGCTCCGCGCGCCGCCTGGGGTTGCCAGCCGCTCCGCATCGCCTGGGGCTGCCAGCCGCTCCGCGTCGCCTGGGGCTGCCAGTTGCTCCGCGCCTCGCCAGGAAGTACTGGGGTTGCCAGAACCCCACCAAGGGGTTGCTGCCGGCCACGAAGAAAGGTGGGGGGTCAGGAGACCTGCTCCCACTGCAGCAGTTTTGCTGCCAGAGATCGTGGGGAGGTCAGGAGACCTGCTCCCACCCCACCAAGGGGTTTCGCCCGGAGATCGTGGGGAGGTCAGGAGACCTGCTCCCTGCAGCAGTTTTGCTGCCGGAGATCGTGGGGAGGTCCGGAGACCTGCTCCCACTGCAGCAGTTTTGTTGCCGGAGATCGTGGGGAGGTCCGGAGACCTGCTCCCACTGCAGCTTCTTCGCTACCGGAAGTACTGTGGTCGGAGCCCCACAAAGGGAGCTACCGCTACGAAGAAAGGGGAGAGGTCAGGAGACCAGCATCCCCGCAGCAATTTCGCTGCAGGAGTGGACCAGCATGCTGTCAGCCGTGCCACTACCGGCAGGGGTGCTGACAGCATTGCCAGCAATGGGCCCACTGAAGCCTCCCTTCCCAGCCCGAGACTTTGTTCTGGACTGCTGGGTTTTTAAGGGGGGAGGTGGCCATTGAGGCCATGTGTGCTTTGCACAGGGGGGGGGGTATATGTGACGAAGTGCCCGCCCCTGTGTGTATTTTCTGTGTTATATGTTATATGTTACGTGTTGTGTGTAAATGTTGGTGTATAGCGATGGCTGCACGGGATATAAATGGGTGTGTGCAGCACGAGTATTTAAAATGTATATTTGTATTTAGGCACGAGGATGGCACAGCACTTCACGTGCAAGTAAAATGTAATATGTGAGCACGGGGAATTGCACTTTATTGATTCACGTGCAGTTGTACCGCGACTCCAATTGAATGATTGATTAGCAGTCGAGTCTCGGTACAACTGCATAAAAGCAGCATGTTTTCACTCACTCTGGGTTGGGTGTTCGAGAGTGGAGAACGGGAGAGAGAAAGGAGTTAAAATAAGTAATAATAATAATAAGTGTTTTGTACTCACCGTGTTTGTTTGTCTCCGTGCACCGTTTGTTAAGTGTTTAGTACGTTTTGTTTGTCTATTTATTTTGGCGCAAGTGCCGTGTCCTGTTTTGTGTTTAAAACCTTTTATTTTCTGTTCTGTTTATTTATTAAATGCTGAGCGAAAGCATTCGCTCAGCTCCACCAAACCACACCTCTCTGTCATTTTATTTCCTAGCTCTGGTCTGACGCCACCCATTCCGGCCGTCTTTGTGACAGGTGGATACCGCTTAAGGAAGTAACTGTGAAAAGTGCAACGAAACTTTGTCCATAGGAGAAAATGGAGTTACCACGATCCATCCTAAGTGAAATTTATAATTAAAGTTCGGGAGGAGGGTCAGACACCAATCTCCGCATCACCAAATTGAATCATTCAATTTACACATTAGCTAATTTAAATTGTTAGCACTATAAATACCCTCTTCACTTATCTCTCAGTTGCGTTTTGATTTCATCGTAACCCACCACCTCCCCATCTCCACCTTTCTTAACAGTTTTTATGTTTTATCAATGGGGGTCTCAGCCTCGTCCAGTCGGCCAGGCAGCGAACCCTCAAACCAAGTTAGGTTTGATGCCAAATGAATGTGT
This sequence comes from Huso huso, assembly GCA_036884735.1. Lineage (NCBI taxonomy): Eukaryota > Metazoa > Chordata > Actinopteri > Acipenseriformes > Acipenseridae > Huso > Huso huso. The sequence goes on from CM072668.1 coordinate 32,853,041, forward strand.
ATATACAGCATACTTTTCTGTAAAATCGCATACTCCGCATTCTCTACAATAAATATTTGTACTAAAACATTTTGTGATTGGTGTTTGTCCCGAACTACTGAACTGTTTTTAGAGTCATCCCCTGACATTTGTGAATGGTGATTGCATGAGCACCAATGACTGGGAACTGCTCTCGAACAATGTAGACTCTATCCATGATTTAAAACTTTGAGCATAAATGTTGAAAGGTATGGGTGACTCCATTGTTAAATTTGATGGTTATGGTTTTGAGCATACTTGTGTTTTCCAGATAGTAGGAAAAAGCTTGAAGCTTCCCTATTGCCCCATTGATGAGACCAGTGGCAATGTCAATGTTCTTGCGAATTTGCTTAATATAAATGCAAATGTGATACTTGTACTACCAAACTAAATACAAATGCAAATATGTGACAAATACTAAATGGACTTCAAATACTTTCCCATACAACAAATGTTAATTTATTAACATGAATTTGGCAGAGGCCTTTATCCAAGGTGACATACAAGGAAAACAGTTTATATAATAACAACATAAACACAGTAATCACGTAGTTCATAATAATTAACAGGTATGTACCAATATAGGAAGCAAGTTACATAAAACAGTGTTTCCCAATCTTGGTCCTGAGGACCCAGTGTTTGCTGATTTGTGTTCCAACTGAGCTTTAAATTACAAATTGAACCCTCAATTGAATGAATAAAATGTCTAATCAGAGCATTTGAATTATTTGTAGAAATGGCTGGCTGCACAGGCCTCAATTAACACTAATCTAGGACTACCTAATGTTAACTCAGGTAAGGTAGTACAAGATTAGTGCTGATCAGAGTTTGTGAAAGCAGACAAAAGAGTTGGATAATTCAAGTTATTTCTAACATTGCATTAAGTCACTAATTGTTAGTTCAATTGGGGGATCAATTTAATAATTGAGAACTCAGTTGGAAGACAAACAGCAGACACAGTGGGCCCGCAGGACCAGGTTTGTGAAAAACTGACATCAATGATGAGATATATTTATATATTTATATATGTGTGCATTGCACAATTATTATTTTTACTTGTTTTGTTTGTTATGTTTAATAAACATGAAGTTCTCAAAAGTGTCCTTTAGTTTGCATCTTTCAGGTAAATTAACTTTACCAGCAATACTGAAAAGTCTCTCTACTTTATTATGAGCATTATTATTAAAAAGTGTTTAAAATTGAAATATTTTTGAAGCTTTCCCATGATTTGAAATTCAAATGCAAAGTCTTATATTTCAGAATATACAAATACCAAGTCAAATACAAATAGTTCAGCAGATTGCATTTAAATTATTATTATTTATTTTTTAGCAGACACCCTTATCCAGGGCAACTTACAATTGTCACAATTATATCACATTATGTTTACATACAATTATCAATTTATCCAGTTGTTTATACTGAATCTAGGTAAAATACCAAGATGCAAACACTGTTGCAGCAGCAAAGGTCATTCAAAATTATCTAGACAGCATTCAGAACTGGGCAGACACATGGCAAATGACATTTAATAGAGAAAAGTGTAAAGTATTGCATGCAGGCAATAAAAATGTGCATTATAAATATCATATCGGAGATACTGCAATTGAAGAAGGGAACTATGAAAAAGACCTAGGAGGTTATGTTGACTCAGAAATGTCTTCATCTAGACAATGTGGGGAAGCTATAAAAAAGGCCAACAAGATGCTCGGATATATTGTGAGAAGTGTTGAATTTAAGTCAAGGGAAATAATGTTAAAACTTTACAATGCATTAGTAAGACCTCACCTAGAATATTGTGTTCAGTTCTGGTCACCTCGTTACAAAAAGGATATTGCTGCTCTAGAAAGAGTGCAAAGAAGAGCAACCAGAATTATCCCGGGTTTAAAAGGCATGTCGTATGCAGACAGGCTAAAAGAATTGAATCATTCAGTCTTGAACAAAGAAGACTACACTGCGATCTGATTCAAACATTCAAAATCCTAAAAGGTATAGACAATGTCGACCCAGGGGACTTTTTTGACCTGAAAAAAGAAACAAGCACCAGGGGTCACAAATGGAGATTAGATAAAGGGGCATTCAGAACAGAAAATAGGAGGCACTTTTTTACACAGAGAATTGTGAGGGTCTGGAACCAACTCCCCAGTAATGTTGTTGAAGCTGACACCCTGGGATCCTTCAAGAAGCTGCTTGATGAGATTCTGGGATCAATAAGCTACTAACAACCAAACGAGCAAGATGGGCTGAATGGCCTCCTCTCGTTTGTAAACTTTCTTATGTTCTTATGTTCTAACAACAGTGTCCTTCACCCGGGATTGAACCCACAACCCTCCGGTCAAGAGTCCAGGTATAATAAGGTATAAACACTGCTGTTTAGGAATAGAGCACTTTTTTTACTATACACACATTTTATTTACATACAAACGTTTCACATGTCTGTGGTTTTACAGACGAGGCTGAAGTTGTCTTCTTATTCGCCAGCTTCTTATTTGCCAGCTTCTCATTCGCTCAGCTTCTTATTCGCTGGCTTTTAGTGCATACATGTATTTGTCTACGTTGAAGAAGTAACCTTGCATTTAAAGGGTTAAATCACTTTGGGATGCCGATTTCTCTGCCGGTACCTGACAAGGGGCAACCCCTCTGCAAGCCCCACTTGTATTTAGCCTGGCCCAACGTGGTTTACTGGGGCAGAACAGCGGGTAAATATGCCCCTTATGCCAATCGCTTAGATTCTTATTCGCTCTATGTATCTACGTTGAATAAGTAGCCTTGCATTTAACAGGTTAAATCACGTCGGGCCGCTGATTTCTCTGCACATACCTGGGGAGGGTCACCCCCACTGCAAACTACAACTGTATTTAGCCTGCCCAATGTTGTTTACTGGGGCAGAACAGCGGGCAAACATGCTACATATGCCAATCGCTCAGCTTCTTATTCGCTCTTTATGTATCTACTTTGAATAAGTTGCCTTGCATTTAACGGGTTAAATCACGTTGGGCTGCCAATTTCTCTGCAGGTATCCAGCGAGGGGCACCCCCTCTGCAAGCTACATCTGTATTTAGCCCAGCCCAATGTGGTTTACTGGGGCAGAACAGAGGGCAAACATGCTGCATATGGCAAATGCAAGGCTACTTATTCAACATAGATACATAAAGCTGAGCAATTGGCATATGTGGCATATTTACCCGCTGTTCTGCCCCAGTAAACCACGTTGGGCCGGGCTAAATACAGGTGTAGCTTGCAGAGGGGTTGCCCCTTGTCAGGTACCGGCAGAGAAATCGGCGACCCAAAGTGATGCTTTTTCCAGTGAAGAAGCTGTGCAATTGGTATATGTGGCATGTTTGCCCTCTGTTCTGCCCCAGTAAACCACGTTGGGCCGGGCTAAGTACAAGTGGGACTTGCAGGAGGGTTGCCCCTCGATAGGTACCTGCAGAGAAATCAGCGGCCCAACGTGAGTTAACCCGTTAAATGCAAGGCTACCTATTCAACATAGTTACATAAAGCGAATAAGAAGCTGAGCGATTGGCATATGTAGCAAGTGTACCCGCTGTTCTGCCCCAGTAAACCACATTGGACCGGGCTAAATACAGGTGTTGCTTGCAGAGGGGGTGCCCCTTGTCAGGTACCGGCGGAGAAATCGGCGGCCCAAAGTGATTTAACCCTTTAAATGCAAGGTTAGTTCTTCAATGTAGACAAATACATTCATGCACTTAAAAGCTTGCGAATAAGAAGCTGGCGAATAAGCCAACTTCAGCCTCGTGTTTTACAGTGTAAAAGTATGAAAAGAAGACAGACGTAGCCATAATACGGTCATATTTAATGTCACTTCTGTTAATGTCACACTCTGCTTATTCTCATCAAATTGAAATGACCCGGACCGAATATAATGCATGCTGTGACTGATGTTTTGTTTGTAAAATGTATTAATGTTCAATGCATTGCTGAGTTTGTTGCGCTCACGTATCAGGTGGTGTCTGGAATGATCCAAATGCAATTATAACTTCTCTTATGCAATTATTTCAATAGCGATTAATACCCTTTGCGGTCCATTTCAATAAATTAAAAGTAAATTAACTCATTTTTGCTGTTTAATCTACTATTTGTTAATAATACAAGTAAAACTTCAAAGAAAAGTTTAAAGTATCTGGTATTGCCAGGCAGTCTCCCATCCAAGTACCAACCAAACACGCATATTATTATTATTATTATTATTTTTAAGCAGACACACTTATCCAGGGCAACTTACAATTGTGACATACAATTACCCATTTATACTGTCGGGTTTTTTTTACTGGACCAATCTAGATAAAGCAGCAATGTGTCCCCCCACATGTGATTGAACTCACAAACGTCCAGTCAAGAACAAAGTGCTCTAACCGCTACTCCACAGATGCTGCAAGCGACGGATCACTAGTGTCTCGTTGTATAAGGACACGGAAAATTCACGATTTCACGATTTCACGTATTTGATTGCCTACCGTGAAAAATGTAAATATTGTTGATTTCTGGCTGAGGTATGAAATCAGATTCCGAAACATGGCAAAAATTGCACGCTGTCTTTTGTCAATTCCACCAAACTCTGTGGATGCAGCACAAGCAGTTTCTGCATATGGACAGGTTTTTACACCACAAAGACAAACCACAAGTGTTGAAATTGCAACAAGATGCACGATTATTATTATTGTTATTTATTTTAGCACAGCAGCAGTGTCCTCCACCTGGGATTGAACCCACGACCTGCCGGTCAAGAGTCCAGAGCCCTAACCACTGCTCCACACTGCTGCCCATGCTGGCCTTCAACAAATAACTATTTTTCTGCTCACGGGCTAGATAATTTCTGTGTGTGCATGTGTGTCCGTGTGTGTGAGTGTGTGCGTGTGTGAGTGTGTGTGTGTGCGTGTGTGTGAGTGTGTGCATGTGAGTGTGTGTGTGTGTGCGTGTGAGTGTGTGTGTGTGTGTGTGAGTGTACGTGTCTGCGTGTGTGTGTGTGAGTGTGTGAGTTTGTGTGCGCGTGTGTGTTCGTGTGTGCATGTGTGTGCGTGTGTGTGTGCGTGTGTGTGTGTGTGTGTGTGTGAGTGTGTGTGCGTGTGTGTTTGTGTATGTGTGCGCACGTGTGTGTGAGTGTGTGTGTGTGCATGTGTGCGTGTGTGCATGTGTGCGTGTGTGTGTGTGTGTGTGTATGTGAGTGTGTGTGAGTGTGTGTGTGTGTGCGTGCGTGTGTGCGTGTGAGTTTGTGTGTGTGCGTGAGTGTGTGTGTGCGTGTGTGTGTGTCTGTGTGAGAGAGTGTGAGTGTGTGTGTGTGTGTGCATGCGCGCGTTTGTGTTGGTAGCTACTGTTGACTCAGTAGCTACCATTAAATGTTTCAACCTCGGTGACTTTCTTTGATGCGCTATTAATTTTAGGCAACTTGCTATATATATATAAGGAGGCTGTGTGGTCCAGTGGTTAAAGAAAAGGGCTTGTAACCAAGAGGTCCCCGGTTCAAATCCCACCTCACTGTCTCACTGTGTGATCCTGAGCAAGTCACTTAACCTCCTTGTGCTCCGTCTTATGGGTGAGACGTAGTTGTAAGTGACTCTACAGCTGATGCATAGTTCACACACCCTAGTCTCTGTAAGTCGCCTTGGATAAAGGCGTCTGCTAAATAAACTAATAATATATATATATATTATTTTATTTTTTATTTTATTTTTTTTACATGAAACTTGTACTTTTTATATAGGTATATAAATGTCAATTGCTGTGGATTTAGACAAGGAAGCTACATGCCACTCTTGTGTGCAATTCCATTCTATGGTATATACCAAACAAACAGGAAACTAGAAATTTTCAAACAGGAAATCAAAAATTTCTAGAATCGAGCAGCACCTTCAGGTTTTCAGCGAAAGCTGGTCAGGCTTGGATGTAAGCTTAAAAAATGAACTCATTTCAACAACTGTGCAGTGGCGCAGCGGGCTAAGGTTGTGTGCTCTTCAAGAACGTCATTTTGCGAGTTCAAACCATGTTTTTTTTTTTTCCTGCGATATGTGCTGTTTTAAAACATAAATAATTTGTTTTATATAAATGGTGTGGATATCAAACTGCTTGCACATCCTGGTATGTTTTGACGTTGACCAACATGTGGAATCAACCAGACAACCAGATAAACCAGACAACCAGATAAACCAGACAAACGTAAGGTCGCCTTGCTCCTAACAATAGTGGGTCCCCAAGCTATCGATATTTACAACACGTTTGCATTCGAGGTTGAAGCTGACAAAGAAGAGCTGGAAGAGGTACTGCAGAAGTTTGATGCATACTGTTCGCCTAAAAAGAACGAGACATATGAAAGGTATGTTTTCCATGGCCGCGTTCAGAAACAGGGAGAGACATTTGATAGTTTTTTCACAGACTTAAAACTTAAAGTGCAGGCCTGTAACTTTGCTGAATTGAAAGCTGCTAAGATACGCGATCAGATTGTCTTCAGAATAGGGATGCACCAAATCTAGGATTCGGTTTTGGATTCAGCCCGAATACCTACTTTCTGAGCAGGGTTCGGATTCGGTTCACCGAATCCGAATCCTACATCCGCCCAAACACACACCCATTTTAATACATCCCTCCAATGTGTGCATTTCTTCTCTAAATAAAAGATACGAATCTGGTATAGAACATACAGTAACTGTTGTATTTAACAACAGGTATTCAAGAACAAGAACACGTTTGATGAACTCTGTCGCAGCTCTCAACTCCCTAAATTACTGGTGGTGCACTCACTAAACATGTCACCCCCGTATGCAACAGCACATTCACACATTCACATCACACTTTTCATGGAGTAAAGTTATGCAGTAAACCTGTACTATATAATAATGGCAAACTGTTGTAGACTTTTGTGCTTTGTTGCTTTGTCTGTGAAACATTAAAGAAAATAGTGGGTTATGGCAAAGATGCAGCTCTCCTTTCTTGTAAAGGTAAAGTAAATGGTTCTGTATTTTGACATTTCTTTTTGTGGGGGGAGGGGGCTAGCAGTAAATTGTGTTTAAAAAAAGTTTCAAACTAAAATCTTATTCAGGGATATATTTCCATTCGTTAATCAAAATACTATTAACTAAAAGGCTCAAAACTATAGATTGTGTGCGTCCCTTGTTAGTAGCTGCCAGTCTGTTTTTCATTCAACAGTTTCCTTCAGTTTTCTTGACAATTTTTGTAGGATTCGGTATTCAGTTCGGTATTCGGAATCTTTTGAGATGGATTCGGTATTCGGCCGAATCCCAAAAACTTGGATTCGGTGCATCCCTACTTCAGAATTAATGAAAAGAAAGTAATGGAAAGGCTATTGAGAGAAACTGAGCTTACCTTAGAAGATGCAGTCAGAATTTGCAAAGCCAGTGAACTCATGCAGCTGCACATAAACACTTTTAACGAGAGTGCAGGCAGTAACGCAGTTGCAAGTGAAAGTGCAGTTGTGGATGTTGTAACACGAGCAAACAATGTGGAAAGAAACATCAACCAAGGCAATGCCCAGCATATGAGAAAAGCTGTGCAAGGTGCAATTTGCTAGAATGTGCTTCACCAAAGACAAAAAACAGAAAGAGCTGTGCACATAGCAGATGAGACGAATTTAAGTGAGACATTTTCTGTTGGAATGATACAGTGTGATGCACATATGGACATTGCTGAAACACAAAATTCAGAGAAGGCAATGCCAAATGTACTGCACACAGTGAACTGCAAAAGTGAAAAGGACTGTGTGCATGCAATAACAGCTGATAATTGGGTAGCACCATTGTCTTACAGTAATACCATTCAAACTGGATACAGGTGCAAAGGCAAACCTAATAAGCATGAAAGATATACAGGCTCTAAAAACAAAACCTAAAATAATAAGCAGATCTGTGGCACTGAAAGCATACAATGGGCAAGTCATCGAGACTAAAGGAGTGTGCAGACTTAACGTATTAGTGAAAAACTAGAACCATGTCTTGATGTTTGTTGTTGTCCCAGAGGGACATGACTTGCTGCTCGGAGATAAAGCATGTGAAGATCTGGGATTAGTAAAAAGAGTGAACACAATCAATGAGTCCAGCTGTATAAATGGAGCATATCAGAACAATGATGAGAACACCTTAGATAAAATAGCCAGACCCCTACGTGAAGACGTAAGGAAAGAACTGGAATGGTTGTACTGGGTATCATAAGAAAAATTGAGGAGCCAACTGACTGGGTGAACTCAATGGTGTGCGTGGAGAAGAAAAATGGTGACGTGCATGTGTGCATGGATCCTAAAGACCTCAATGCCAGCATAAAAAGAGAATATTACCAGATTCCCAAGAGAGAGGAGATAGAAAGAGAAATGTCAGAGGCAAAATATTTCTCCAAATTGGACGCTTCACATGGATTCTGGCAATCCAAGCTGGATCCAGAGAGTGCCAAGTTGTGCACATTTAATACACCATTTGGGAGGTACTGCTTCCTACAACTCCCATATGGTATAAACTCAGCTCCAGAAATATTCCACAAAACAACAGAACACATCATTGAAGGTTTAGATGGAATCTGAGTTTATGTTGATGACATAATTATATGGGGATGCTCTGTGCAGGAACACAATGACAGGCTGGTGAAGACGCTACAAAGAATCCAACAGTATGGGCTGAACTAAATAAGGAAAAATGCCAGTTCTGTGTAAAGAAATCATATTTTTGGGAGACAAGCTGACAGCTGAAGGAGTACAGCCAGATGAAACAAAAGTGCAAACCATTCAATACATGCCCAAGCCCACAGACAGGTATACAGCGTACACTGGGCATGACAAATTATCTCGGCAAATTTGTCCCTAACTTAGCAGCCAAAACAGTTTTTATGGAACCCAGATCATGAACATGAATGGAAGGAAGTGAAATGCATTCTGGCTGAACAACCAGTGCTAACCTTCTTTCACCCAGGCCGAAGAACAAAAGTTTCCACAGATGCTTCTAAAAATGGCCTAGGAACTGTTCTGCTTCAGGGGGATAAGAATGTATGGAGGCCAGTAGCATATGCGTCAAGATCCATGACAGATGCTGAGTGCCGCTATGCACAAATTGAAAGAGTGCCTTGTCTTAGCATTTGGATGTTATAAGTTTCACAGCTATATCTATGGACTGCCTACCATTATCATTGAAACAGACCACAAACCCTTAATAGTGATATATATATATATATATAAAAAATACTTAAATGACATGTCTCCCTGCATACAACGACTAATGATGAAGTTACTACAGAGATATGACTTTGAATTAATCTACATGCCAGGGAAGTAGATAGTGGTCGCTGACACTCTGTCACGGGCGACACCAGAGAAGACACGAGGGAAGCAGAGTACTACTGAAGAGGATGTCACACTTCAAGTAAACATGGTAGCCGCGGCACTTCCAGTTTCAGATAAACAGTTAGAAAAAACTGCAGCAGAAACAGCAAAAAACCTGGTCCTGAGGAAAGTGATTAAAAATCTGCAAGGCGGCTGGCACAAAGGAGCCTGTAAGCAATACTACCCACTATAACCAGAGCTAACAGTGGTGAATGGTGTACTGCTCAAAACGTCCATGCACCAAGATATCCTGAGCAGAATTAATGGAACTGAGAAATCAAAGAGAAGAGCTTGTGAGGTGGTCTACTAGCCATATGTGAACAAAGACGTGGAGTAAATGATAGGTAATTGTGCTACATGTCTGAAGCATCACTACAAGCAAGTGAACGAACCCATGCTGATTACAGATATGCCAAAAATTGGCAGAAAATTGGATCTGACCTATTCCACAATGAAGGCAAAGACTATTTGTTGGTCATGGATTACTTTTGAAGTATATCTCTGCAAGTGCAGTGATTTTGCACATGAAATCAATGTTTGCTAGGCATGGCATTCCAGAAACTGTTGTTACTGATAATGGTCCCCAGTATTACAGCAGTGAATTTAAATAGTTTGCTACACACTATGAGATTCAGCATGTTACTTCCAGCCCATTGTATCACCAAGCCAATGGTAAAGCAGAAAAAGGAGTACGCACAAGACTTCCACACTACAGAGATGACAAATGCAATGAAGAGATGATGGGCAGAACCATGCAACTAAAGGAAAGGCAGAAGGCTAACTATGATAAATCAGCTAAAGTCCTCAAGCCACTGCACAAGAGAGATGTGGTGCACATTGAAGCACGTTGAACATCAATCAATCAATATTTATTTTATATAGCGCCTTTCATAGTGGACCACCATCACAAAGCGCTTTACAAGATAGTGAGGAATAATGCATAATATATTAAATGCAGTGAAATACAGGGAATAGTACATTAAATACAAACAGTAAAAAACAATGCAAATACATTAAATACAGGCATAATACATTAAATACAAGGCTAGAATCATATGAATAAGATGGAGTGAAAAATCTGAAATAGCAATTTAGACAACAGCTAGTAACAGATATCAGGCTTAAAGAGCATTGAAAGCAAGAGAGAACAAGTGGGTCTTGAGAGTTGATTTAAAGTGATTGACTGTGGGAGCTACATGCAATAAAGCTGGGAGAGAGTTCCAGCGAGTCGGGGCCATGAAGCTAAAAGAGCGCTCTCCGAGTGTGGTGCGCTTTTGCTTGGGTATAACAACCAAGCCAGAGTCGGAGGACCTCAGCTTCCATGCAGGGACATAGCAGGTCAGCAGATTGGAGAGATACTCTGGACCTGTGTGATGATGGGCCTTGTAGGCAAGCAGGAGGATTTTGAAAGTAATTCTGAACCAGCTGCAATCAGTTTATGGTGCGTGACGGAAGACCACCATAGAGAGAGTTGCAGTAGACGAGTCGAGAGGAGATGAATGCATGACAGAGTATCTCTGCATCTGGGAGACAAAGGTAAGGATGGCCTTTGAGATGTTTCAGAGGTAGTAGAAGGAGGATTTGACTACAGAGGAGATTTCGGTATCGAAGGAGAGGTTACTATCCAGAAGTACACCAAGGCTTCGTACAGTGGGGGAGGGCAGCAGCAGACAGTTTCCGAGGTTCAAGGCAGCAATATTGAAATTCTTGAGTTGAGTTTTCGATCCTACTAGAAGAAGTTCGGATTTATTAGTGTTGAGCTGGAGAAAATTGGCAGACATCGAGGCCTCAATGTCTTCGATGCAAGCTGAGAGCCAGACTATGGCAGAGGGACATCCAGGGTCAAGTTTTAGGTAGAGCTGGGTGTCATTTGCATAGGAGTGAAACATGAGGCTATGTTGGCGGATGAGGTGACCCAAGGGAAGCATGTAGATGTTGAAGAGAAGAGGCCCCAGAACAGACCCTTGAGGGACACCGCAAGTGACCGGGTTTGCATCAGCACTGCTTCCATCATAGAAAACAGACTCCAGATAGGTAAGAGAACAGCCAGGAGAGACAGGTTCCAGATATCCCAGCATACTTCTGAAGGTGGTCAAGAATAATGCTATGATCTATGGTGTCAAAAGCAGCAGTTAGGTCCAGGAGGACAAGGACAGAGGGAGCAGCAGCATCAGCATTAAGCAGGAGATCATTTACAATATGGAGCAAAGATTCAAGCATATTGTTATCTGCGAGATGTTTCGTCAGCTGGCTGGCTACAGCCCTTTCGAGTTTTGGAGAGAAAAGGAAGATTGGCTATGGGACGGAAATTAGCTAAGACAGCTGGGTCAAGGGAATACTGGCGTTACTCGGGCAGTCTTGAGGGCAGCAGGAACCAAGCCTGAGTCCAGGGACAGGTTGAGAGTGTACATAATGGAAGGAGCAAGATCAGAGGCACAGAGACGGACGAGATTTTTTTGCCAGGGGTCCAAGGGGCACATAGCAGTAGTTGATCTCAACAATAGGCTGGAGACCTCAGTAATGGAGAGAGGAGAGAAGGAAGAGAGAGCAGGAGGAGCAATCGGAGGGGAGTCAAAGTGGTCAAGTACTACACTGGGTTTGTGGCAGGAGAGCGTAGAATAAATGGTGTCAATTTTGTTCTGAAATCATGGCAAGTAAGAGAGGAGGATGAATGGGAGATAGATTTATCGATGGCTGGATGCAGGACTTGATCAATGGTTTTGCAGAGAATATTTGGTTTACCGTGTCTTATATATATGATTTCTGAGAAGTACTTCACTGGCAGCAGCGAGTACACGCCTGTAGCTACTGAGGTGATTGGTCCAGATTTCTCTGTGAACTGCTAGTCCAGACGACCTCCATTTGCACTCAGACTTGCGGCAGGCAGACTTAAGCAGTTGAAGTTCAAGGGTATACCATGGGCAGTTACGATGTTTCTTCACTGTTCTGGTTGTAAGCAGGGCAACTGTGTTGATGATCTGAGTAAGGGTGGCGTTGTAGAGGGACACCGCATCATCAACTGAAGACAGGAGAGTACCAGTCAGAGGGGAAGAAGAGACACATTCCGAGAGTATTATAGGATTTAGCAGATTTTGGGGACGGAAGGAAATAACAGTATCAGTAGTAGCTGAAGGTGTAGGAAGATTTATATTGGCAGTGATTAAGAAATGGTCAGAGAGAGAGAGTGATCTGAGACTGAGAGATTGGAGATATCAAGACCCTGGTGATAAGAAGATCCAGGGTGTGTCCATGGGTGTGAGTGGGGACACTGACAGATTGAGAGTGCCCAAGACAGTCCAGGACCATGACAAAGTCAGTCACTAGAGGGGAAGAAGGTAAGTCGACATGAATGTTGAAATCACCTAGGAGTACAATTTTTTCAGTTGAAATACAGATTAGGGAGAGGAATTGCGAGAACTCTGCAATGAAAGCAGAGTTATTCTTTGGTGGACGATAGATAACAGCAAGGGTGAGGGACATGAGAGAGGGGAGCTTGATAGCGAGATGCTCAAACGAAGAGAAGGTTGGCATAGAGAGAGTTGAGGCGGCAAGCACAGAGTTAGCAATAACAGCAGTGCCCCCACCTCTTCCAATGAGGTGTGGCTTGTCAAAGAGCGAGTAGCCATTTGGGGTGGGTAGATGTAGTGAGTGCTTATCATTTTCAGAGTGCCAGGTTTCTGCTAGGCAGAGAAGATCAAGATTAGCATCAGTTATAAGTTCGTTGAGAAGCAGAGATTTGTTAGTCAGAGAACAGCAATTCTGGAAGGAGAATTTACAGTTTGTAGCAGGCAGTACAGGGGGAGAGGGAGTTAGTAGCGGTATCTGAAGCAGGTACTTACCAGTGTTCATTCTAGGAGGGGAGAAAGAGTGAGCCCGTTTTGTCCAGGGGATCCAGACGTTTGGTGTCAGAGTAGGAATGAGGTCTCTAGTAGCAATTGTGAGAGGTTTGGGAAAAGTCCTCGCTCTGGCATGGAATAGAAGAGCAACTGTCTTACAGCCAGTGGCACCAAGACCCTACAATGTGATGACTGAGGATGGACCGATCTATCGGAGAAACCGAAGGAGTCTCTTCAAAAACAATGAAGCATTTAAGACACATTCACATGCTGCAGATGAGCCACCAAATACAGAGCAATCAGGAACTGATGATGCTTGTGATGAAATACACAGTGCATCACAAACAGAGAATATTAACCACTGATTTTTCAGAAACAGAGACATTCTCAAAACCACTAAGTCTAGAAGGTCACAGTGCAGTATCAAACCTCCAGTGAGACTGAATTTTTAACTTAGTCCATGACCTGACGGAAGGGAAATAAAGACACTAGTAAAATTACCTAAGTGTATAATAATAATGAAACCGGTTGTATTTCTTTTCTGTTTAGTTTGTGTCTCAAGAGGGAGGATGTACAGATATGGAACTGTCGCAAAGACTGTTCATGTGAAGCAGTTTAGTTTAACAACGTACCAACAACCTGTAAGAGTTTAACAACTAATAAACCAGTAGTGGTAGCTACAGTTCACTGAACCACGTCTTGTCATTTATGTTGATTTAGCAAACATTACAGGCTCCATTCGAGGAAGACAGCGGGGCAGGCCCGCAGAGAACGAAAGATGATATGATCCCGTCCACCTGTCCACAAGGAGCCCTTGTGGCTACAACTTACCCGATACATTTTGTTAAAAAAATTACCTTCAAAGAATTACCATACATATTCATTTTAAAATTCAACTTTATTTCAAACAAACAGGCAAATCAACACAAACACGTTTCATCTGCAAATGGCTGAATGTCTTTGGTTTAAAAAAAAATAGATTCTCCATTACTTTGATAAAATGTTAGGGATTTATGTTTATAGAGCTGAACTATTGTGCTGTTGTAAAAAAAAAATCTACCCAGTTTAATTTGATTTTTGTGTTACTTATAGTGTAAAAGAGTCAGTTTTCCAATACATGTAATTACATAGCACATGTTACCCGAAGAAGGAATTAATTTCCAATTTATAAATAAGAAATGCAAAAGTAAAACAAAAAGTGTGATGTAACAGGACCCCTTGCTGCCTTCGGTGTGAACAGGGGGCTGCGGTGCGGTAACATGATTTATAATACAGGTAAGACTTTTTACCATAAGCACCCACTTCACGATTTGCACAAAGTAAATTCGCTACTAACATTTCACACAGATTTTGTTAGCTCTGTATTACTCACGGTCGCCAACAAGTAGAGTTATTACTGCCAGTCCTTTCCGTTCTGTTGCAATCCAAAACACACAGTACTTGCTTCCTTTGCCTTAAGCACGCTCACACAGAATCTGCTTTGCTCTGTTTACACACACTTTCTCCTACTCTCATCTCCATGCTACATAAACCACTTCCTTATATTCCCCAGGTCTCCCACCGTAACATCAGCTGGCCCCTGGGCTCATGGGAAGTGTAGTCTTTTATTTTTTTATTTATTTGTATTTTTTTTTTAAATTTAGTCGTTGCCAATTATTTTTATTATTTTCTCCCAATTTAGAATGGCCAATTATTTTTTAAGCTCAGCTCACCACTACCACCCCTGCGTTAACTCGGGAGGGCGAAGACGAACACACACTGTCCTCCGAAGCGTGTGCCGTCAGCCGACCGCTTTTTTCACACTGCGGACTCACCATGCAGCCACCCAAGAGCTACAGTGTCGGAAGACAACACAGCTCTCGGGCAGCTTACAGGCAAGCCCGCATGGCGCCCAGCCAGACCACAGGGGTCGCTGGTGCGCGGTGAGCCGAGGACACCCTGGCCGACCTAACCCTCCCTCCCCCTGGGCGACGCTCGGCCAATTGTGCGCCGCCCCCTGGGAGCTCCCGTCCACGGTCGGCTGTGGAATAGCCTGGACTCGAACTCGCGACTTCCAGACTATAGAGCGCATCCTGCACTCCACGTGAAGCGCCTTTACTGGATGCGCCACTCGGGAGCCCACCCGAAGTGTAGTCTTTTAGAGAGTGCATTAAAATGACGTTACATTTTAACACAGTGTTTAATTATACTTTGTTTGACTCACCCCTTTTAAAGCACCTTCTAAAAACACTATGTGCCTGGTTTTTATCCCTAAAAACTGCTGTGACATTACAGTTTAACAATCGCTATGGACAAAATATTAGACGATTTTTACAAAGTCCAAAGAATGAGGGTTAGTTTTGCTTTTCCTGGTGATTTCCTCAAATAAATACATTTCCTGGCTGTGGTATTTTTAGAAGTTTTCTTTTAGTTGGAAGATGGGCACAAGCAGCTGTTCATCCCATTCCAGAAGCTTGCAGTGGTGTGCTTCAGGAGAAGTTACTCAGATGGGAGGCTGGAGCTTTCAAAGGTCTTTCCCCCTTGTTAATTGTTGGTCCCAGGAGCAAGCAGAGCTGAGCTTGTGCAAAGCCAATGTTGAATGGAGAGTTTTTTCTGAACTCAGTGGGCCTGAAAACCCCTAGGTGAATTCTTCTAGCAAAATCTGAGACGGTCGGGCGTTTTTTCACCCATTGTAATGTTGTTGAAGCTGACACCCTGGGATCATTCAAGAAGCTGCTTGATGAGATTCTGGGATCGATAAGCTACTAACAACCAAACGAGCAAGATGGGCTGAATGACCTCCTCTCGTTTGTAAACTTTCTTATGTTCTTATGTTCTTATCTCTCAGTAGGAGCACATGCTTCACTATGTTTTTGGACGAGCCTTTGTGCTCCCATTGTTTTTGCTCTTGAATTACAAAACATCTCAGCATCTGCTTCAAGGTCTGATTAAATCGTTCCACCAAACTGTCCGTCTGTGAATGATAAACAGATGTCCTGATGGGACGTATTTTTAATATTTTATATACCTGCTGTAATGTGTTAGACAAGAAGTTGGTCCCATGATCAGTCAAAATCTCCTTGGGGATCCCTACTCTAGCCATAATCTGCACTAACTCTGTGGCTATTGCAGCGGCACTAGTGGACCTCAATGGAACTGCCTCTGGGTATCGTGTTGCATAATCTACCACTACTAATATATGTGTATACCCAGAGTCAGAAGGTAGCAAAGGGCCCGCTATGTCCATTGCAATGCATCCAAAGGGAGTGGAAATAATCGGCAGTGGAACCAAAGGGGCAGGGCGCACTCGACCCGGTGCTACTCGCTGGCAGTCTGGGCATGTGGCTACATATTTTGACACATCAGTATGAAGACCTACCCAATAGAATCAAGCCAATATCCGCTCCCTTGTCTTGTCAGCTCCGAGGTGCCCTGCAAAAGGGATATCATGCGCCAGCCTCGATTTACCCTATACAGTAATATCGCCTTGATATTGAAATGTGGATATACTAGCGCCCCAGGGCCATCAGCATCCTTACCTTCAATAGACCGGACATGCCCCCAAGCATACACTAGTGACGGGTCATTATGTTGGCCCCACACTATGTCTGCGCTTGAGTACCACATGTCCGGTATATTGAGAGGGGCTGGAGCAGCATCTGCCCTGGATGGCCCAGTAACCTCGCTCTCTTGGTCACACTGCGTTCCAACTCCCTTTGACTGGCATTTGTTACCATCCGAGCGCTCTCTCACCAGACCACAGCCTTGTCTTAGTGATGCTCCCTCCCATTTTGCGGTCCTTCTCTCTTTATTTGTTTTTCTAGGATGGAAAATAGGAGAAAACATTTTGGCTTGAAAATGAAACACATCACCAATTTGTTCCTTTTTCTTTTTTTCTGCCATGTTTATGTGTGCGGTCGAGACTGCCATTAATTTTACCAATTCTCTAGAATTTGTCCAGTCCCGACCCAGAATGATTGGGTGTGGTAGCCTTTCCGCCATTCCAACTAATAGGTGGCGCTTCTACCAATAAATATACTTTTAAAGTGGGGTATGTCGCCATATCTCGTGGCTGCCATGACACACTGCTCAAGAGAGCTGCTTTAATTAAGGTCTGCTCACACCCGGTGTCCACTAATGCGTGGGTTGTCACCTTGCCTAAAACTGCATTAACAATACAAGGCCCCTCCCGACCATTTTGCCCATGCTTACCCGCTTCAGATTGCACAATTGCACGCCGCCACGTCACACTCCATTGCCGATGGGCATGACCTGGCCTGGTGCTCCAGTTGGTTGCATCTAAAACAGATGTTTGTCCCGTTGCTGGTATGACAACGGGGCCGGGGTAGCAGCTTTACCCCCGCTGGGGGCCAACCTTAACATCCATGACGAGGAGGCAAGGTTTCCCTATTGGGGGTGGAGATCTAGGAGGTCTCGGTCCCGGTGTTGTAGGTGGAGCAGAGAGAGGAGGTGGTGTGCAACTGCTCCGGTGGATGGGAGCTGTGGACAGGTTGGTGTGGGCTGAGACGAGGGAGTCCTCAAAATCCTCAGCCAGTTTTATCGCTGCTTCCAGGGTGGCGGGGTTGTGGCGGCATATCCATAACTGGGTTTCGGCACCGACCACGTGGCAGAATTGCTCCACTGCTATGGCTTCACCCGTTTTCTGGGCGGGGCTTAGCCAGTGCACCAAGTGGTCATACCCTGTGCGTTTCCCCTGTGATGTTGAGTTGGCGTAGGATGGCTCGCTTTACCAGGTCGTAGTCGACAGCTTCGGTGTCCGTTATAGTCTGATACGCTGCCTGAGCCTCCCCGATCAGGCAGGATCTCAGCTGGCTCGCCCAGTACTGTACTGGGCCATGACGCGGTGGAAGCCCGCCGCTCGAAAGCGACCAGGTAAGCCTCAGGGTCACCCTCCGCCTCCATTTTCAGTGCCCTTGCCTTTGGGGCCATCATCACGGGTGCCGTTAGTACTGTGGTCTGCATCGCCAGACCGACCTTCTCAACCAACGCCGTGTACCGCTCCTCTCTCCGTCTTTCCGCAGCCTCCTGTCTGCTGTCCAGCGCCTCCTGCAGCGCTGAAAGTGATGCATGATCCATAATCCCGTGTTCTGACACCAAGTGTGGCAAAGTGGTTAATAGTGTGCAGGTGCAGGTGATTAAAGAACAGACAGACAATTGTAATCCAGGCGAAAAGGTTTGTTTTTATTTGTTTTGTCCAGTGCCTGACGGCAAAAAAACAGTAAATAATAATGCTGGTAAATAATACAGCAGCGTGTATTACTTACGTTTATAATCCCCAAGCTGGTCCTGAAATAATAGTCCTGTTATTGTATCCCCACATTAAACAGACAACACATAAACAATCCCTTTAGTGCGTGAATTAGTGATTGTGGTACAATACAAGTTAATGTGAAACAAGTGAAGTGCTATTCCAGGTTTGTGCTGGCCTCTGGCGACAGCTCCGGAACGTGTTAGCTGTCTCATGATACAAGTAACAAATAGACAGTACAAAACAAAACACTCACGGTTATCTCCACAACAAACACAAGTCCTTCTGGGTCACTTTATAATAACCAAAACGAAGGAACAGATAACATTGCTTCGACCCCTATTTATACTGTCACTCATGACCCCTTGGTAAACGATTGCAGCCGCTCCTCCAATCCGCAGCTGGCACATCATTTCCCCTCTGGGTCGATGAGTTAGTGTACCGAAGCTCCTTCTCTTTTCTACGTGACCGACTTCCTTTTACCCCTCGGAACGAAGTGTCAGGCCACGTAGTCCAGAGTACTCTGTTCCCGTTACTTAGCGCCCTCACAGGTCAAGAGGGAGATTTACCACCAAGAATCATTGTCTTTCTGTCACACCTATGCAATACATTGTATCCACATCTCTTTTCTTACGAGACTTGGGCTGTTCCCATTTATTGCTGAGAAGTTGGCCAAAGCTCAGCTTGGCTGACTGGATGTTGGGATTGAAGGAAGGACTCCTGAAACTAAAATAGCTGGTGAATTCAGCAAGTTTACATGTGGAATAGGACTGGTGATTAAATTAGAAGGAAAAATAAAAAAGCATGCCCAGGAAGAGTAATTCTCTAAAAAACACAATGTATGTTTTTTCTATAAGGAATCAAACTCCCAGAAGCAACTCACCTGTGTCAGATGTGTTGCCTTCAACAGGAAGTACAGCATGGATAAGAATATAAAAGATGTTTGGCATCTACAAAGTGATGATTATACATATTAAATTAGATTTGATGGAATTATTGTGTTAGCTATATCCAAGAAAATAAAATAATAATAATAATAATAATAATAATAATAATAATAATAATAATAATAAAGGTAATCAATTACTGACAACACATTTCTGCCAGTTGGTAATTCAAAGTTGGAATTTTCAAAATTGTTATTTCAAAGTTTCTTTCTTGTCAGAATTTACTTTTGGTGTCTCCATATTTATTTTATTTATTTATTTTCATAGCAGACGCCCTAATCCAGGGCAATTTACAGTTGTTACAAAATATCACAATGCAATATATCACATTACAGAATATCACAGTACAGTTAAGAGCAGTTATAAATAGGCTTGCTACTATTCGAATTTTATTTTTTTTGCTATATCGACGATTAACATCAACATTTATTTTAGAAAAAATTTAATGGGGGTTTTTTATCTTTATTTTTCAATTCAAGCAGAGAATGGGTGAAATGGACCTTTATGCTTCGGAGGACAGTGTGTGCTCGTCTTCGCCCTCCCGAGTCAGCGCAGAGGTGGTAGCGGTGAGCTGAGCCTAAAAATAATTGGCCATTTCCAAATTGGGGAGAAAATAATAAAAATAATTGGCAACGACTAAATTTATAAAAATAAATAAATAAATAACATTTGATCACACCTGAGCTATACATTTAAAAATGGTCTCAACTAAACTGTAGTAAACGCAGCATATAAAAGTGTATTACACAGACCATTCTAGCATAAATTTACAAGTAAAAATAATATGCACAGAACAAAACATTAGATAGTTGAACAGAACTAACTTGCACTTATTATTCAGAGTCTGAGCTCCCCCTCTCCTGCTTCAGCACAGCCGGACTCAGAGTCACAGAGACAAGGGAGACAGGCCCTCTTCATCCTGCCATGGAGACTTAAGAACATAAGAACATAAGAACATAAGAAAGTTTACAAACGAGAGGAGGCCATTCAGCCCATCTTGCTCGTTTGGTTGTTAGTAGCTTATTGATCCCAGAATCTCATCAAGCAGCTTCTTGAAGGATCCCAGGGTGTCAGCTTCAACAACATTACTGGGGAGTTGGTTCCAGACCCTCACAATTCTCTGTGTAAAAAAGTGCCTCCTATTTTCTGTTCTGAATGCCCCTTTATCTAATCTCCATTTATGACCCCTGGTCCTTTTTTTTTTTTTTTCAAGTCAAAGAAGTCCCCGGTTGACATTGTCTATACCTTTTAGGATTTTGAATGTTTGAATCAGATCGCCGCGTAGTCTTCTTTTGTTCAAGACTGAATAGATTCAATTCTTTTAGCCTGTCTGCATACGACATGCCTTTTTAAACCCGGATAATTCTGGTTGCTCTTCTTTGCACTCTTTCTAGAGCAGCAATATCCTTTTTGTAACGAGGTGACCAGAACTGAACACAATATTCTAGGTGAGGTCTTACTAATGCATTGTAGAGTTTTAACATTACTTCCCTTGATTTAAATTCAACACTTCTCACAATATATCCAAGCATCTTGTTAGCCTTTTTTATAGCTTCCCCACATTGTCTAGATGAAGACATTTCTGAGTCAACATAAACTCCTAGGTCTTTTTCATAGTTCCTTCTTCAATTTCACTATCTCCCATATGATATTTATAATGAACATTTTTATTGCCCGCATGCAATAATACTTTTACACTTTTCTCTATTAAATTTCATTTGCCATGTGTCTGCCCAATTTTGAATGCGGTCTAGATCATTTTGAATGACCTTTGCTGCTTCAACAGTGTCTGCCACTCCTCCTATTTTTGTGTCGTCTGCAAATTTAACGAGTTTGCTTACTATATCAGAGTCTAAATCATTAATGTAGATTAGAATAGCAGAGGACCTAATACTGATCCCTGTGGTACACCACTGGTTACCTCACCCATTTCGAGGTTTCTCCTCTAATCAGTACTTTCTGTTTTCTACCTGTTAACCACTCCCTAATCCATGTGCATGCATTTCCTTGAATCCCTACTGCGTTCAGTTTGAGAATTAATCTTTTATGCAGGACTTTGTCAAAAGCTTTCTGGAAATCTAAATAGACCATGTCGTATGCTTTGCAGTTGTCCATTTTCAATGTTGCATCCTCAAAAAGTCAAGTAGGTTAGTTAGACATGATCTCCCTTTCCTAAAACCATGCTGGCTGTCACCCAGGATATTGTTACCATATAGGTAATTTTCCATTTTGGATCTTATTATAGTTTCCATAAGTTTACATATAATAGAAGTCAGGCTTATTGGTCTGTAGTTACCTGGTTCAGTTTTGTCTCCCTTTTGGATCGGTATTACGTTTGCTATTTTCCAGTCTGTCGGTACAACCCCTGTGTCAAGAGACTGTTGCATGATCTTGGTTAGCGGCTTGTAAATAACTTCTTTCATTTCTTTGAGTACTATTGGGAGGATCTCATCCGCCCAGGGGATTTGTTTATTTTAAGAGCTCCTAGTCCCTTTAACACTTCTGCCTCTGTTATGCTAAAGTTATTTAAAACTGGATAGGAACAGGTCGACATGTGGGGCATGTTGTCCGTGTCCTCCTTTGTAAAAATCTGTGAAAAGTAATCATTTAATATATTTGCTATTTTTTTTCTTCATCTATGATTTTGCCATTTGTGTCTCTTAGACATTTAACCTCCTCTTTGAATGTTCTCTTGCTGTTATAATATTGGAAAACATTTTGGAATTGGTTTTAGCCCCTTAGCAATATTGATTTCTATCTCTCTCTTGGCCTTTCTAACTTCCTTTTTTTTTGACTTGTGTTTGCAGTTCCAAGTACTCTTTCTGTGTGCTTTGTTTTGGTCCCTTTTAAACGCTCTGTAAAGTGCCTTTTTCGCTGAATATTTTTTTAATTGATCTATTAAACCATTTTGGCCATTTTGTTTTAGATTTAGATTTGTCTATTTTTTGGGATGTAATTGTTTTGTGCCTCTAGTACTACATTTTAAAAGACAGCCACCCTTTTTTCTGTGGATGTTTTCTCTATTTTACTCCAATCTACTTCTGTTAGTCTCCGTTTCATACCTTCATAGTTTGCTTTTCTAAAATTGTAAACCTTAGCTTTAGTCATTACTTTTGGGGTTTTAAAAATATTTCAAATGAGACCATGTTGTGGTCTGAGTTTGCCAATGGCTCTCTGACCTCTGTTTTAGTTATTCTGTCTTCATTATTTGAAAAGACTAAATCAAGGCATGCCTCCCCTCTAGTCGGTGCCTTGACAAATTGCGTTAGGAAGCAGTCATTTGTCATTTCCACCATTTCAATTTTCGTCCGTCGTGCCCCCCATTGGGTTTTCCCATTTTATATGGGGAAGTTGAAATCCCCCATTAGTATGGCTTCTCCTTTTCTACACGCATTTCTAATGTCATTGTACAACAGATTATTTTGCTCAGCGCCTGAATTTGGCGGTCTATAGCATGCTCCTATTATTATGCCCTTTGAATTTGTGTCCATTATTCTGACCCATATTGATTCTGCATTGTTTTGTCCTGATTTAACACCTGGGCTTCAAGGCTATTTCTTATGTATAGCGCTACCCCTCCGCCTCTTCTGTCCTGCCTGTCTTTCCTATACAGTGTGTACCCACTGATATTATATTCGTCTCCATCACTCTCAGACAACCAAGTTTCTGTAACACCTATCACATCGTAGTTACTTGTTAGTGCAGTAGCTTCAAGTTCTAACATTTTGTTTCTGAGACTTCTAGCATTAAGATAAATACATTTAATAGTGGTCTTACCTGAGTTGTTGCCCTTGTTTTGATGTAGTCTCCCTTCTGTTTTTTTTTTCTCCCCCTTCCTTTCTAGTTTAAATGCTTCTGTACCGCCTGAAGGATCCTTTCTCCCGAGTAGATTGGTTCCCTTTCTGTTTAAGTGCAGTCCGTCCCACCTGTATAGATAGTCCTTGTTGTAGAAAGTGCTCCAATGTTCAAGAAAGGTGAAGCCTTCCTGTGTGCACCATGATTTCAGCCATGCATTTTGATTTTGTATTTCCAGCTGTCCATATGGTCCTTTGCAAGGCGCCGGCAGTATCCCAGAAAATACCACAGTTTTGGTCTTGTCTTTTAATTTCCTTCCTAGCTCTCTGAATTTGTTCTGCAGGGATCTTGGCCTGTCTCTTCCAATGTTGTTTGTACCAATGTGGACGACTACTACCGGGTCATCTCCAGTTCGTTCTAGGAGCCTGTCCACGTTCTCAGTGATGTGCTTGACAGAGGCTCCTGGAAGGCAGCACACTGTTGTAGTAAGGGGTCCAAACTGCGAACTGAACTTG
Source organism: Huso huso (assembly GCA_036884735.1). NCBI lineage: Eukaryota > Metazoa > Chordata > Actinopteri > Acipenseriformes > Acipenseridae > Huso > Huso huso. The sequence goes on from CM072668.1 coordinate 32,876,734, forward strand.
CTGTGTTTCTCAGTATGGAGTCCCCAACAATCATGACCTCCCTTCTTTTTTTGCTGGCTGGTCAGCACTGTTTATAGGGTCCTGGGTGTTGTTTCTTTCATTCTCTTGATGTTGGTTTTGGTCATCTAAATGTTGAAGTGGCTCAAATGTGTTGGATGTCTGGATTTCTGGTGGTTGTGTTTGACGAAGTTTCTTTTTTTCCCTGCTTCTGCCTATTTGAACCCAGCTGTTTCGACTCTCTTCCATCTCCCTGGTGGCTTTCAGTCTGCTAGGGGTGCAGACTTCCATGAATTGTGGGTGTGTCAGCTCCTCAAGCTCCTGTTTCTGTCTCATTTCCTCCATCTCCTTTTCTAGCAGGCTTAATCGCTGAAGCAAGTCCTGGATGGTGCGGCACTTTACACAAACTTGGTTGAGCTCAGTTGGGTTTTCTCGGATTTCCCACATCATGCAGTTGTCACAGATTACTGGCTTGAAGACCATTTTTTTGTTTAGTGTAGCTTCTGCAGCTGTCAACCTGCTTTCAAACTGCTTCTAACTGCGCTGTACTTGTCCACGACTGTACTTCTCCCACGATGTCGCTTGCACACACTCTCGCTTGCACACGCTCAGGGTATTCTGCACAATATTCATTAAGTGTTTAAATCAAACTAGTAACTGTCACCGTATACCTATAGCAAAAGCTTACGTACACTAGAACCGCCGAGATTTCAGACTACATACAACCGCCGCACCCGCAAAATGTGCGGCTCCATTTTAAAACGGCTTCGATATGAAAATGAAAAACAAACAATCAGATACAACTTAATATTTTTATTAATGAACATCATACATAACATTTTCAGAGCAGAAACACTCTATTTACAGTGAACATTTAACTTTTTTCTTATTTTTTTCAAAAAGAACACATACATAAATATGAAAAACTGTAATAAAATAAACTTTACGCAATAAACTTCTGTGTAATCAGGTGTAGAAAGCTATATGCATATATACAATTATAAAACATAAAATACTAATTTTAAAAATAGCATAAAACAAAAATATAACATAACTTATGCAGCGTGAAAGCGCTTTGAGTTCAAAGGCTGTCTGTTCAGAGTTCTATTCAGCTTTCTAAGTACAATCTTCGCAGGCACATAGCAGAGCTGTACAGTTTCATTAAAGTGATTTTTTGTTGTTGTATGAAATACAAATAATTATGAAATTATTTTTACGAATATTGTAAAAATCGCGATATTGAGCTAATTTCACGATTTCTGCCCAGCCCGTAAAATCGCGATTTTCACAGGGCCTTACTCATGAATAGTGATGGACAATAGCACTGGCACCAGTCAGTTCTATGCCTCACTCAAGCAGAGACAGACAATAGAGCTGAACAATGATTAATTGTGTGGTGTTTCAGTTGAGACCACCAAACTTATATCACTGACCTGGAGTTGAGCCCAGGCCTACAAGGGTGAAACACAGACTTGTGCAAAAACCTTCTCTGAAGCCCTATTTTCAAGTCCAGGTGCAAAGTAATACATTAATTTAAATAATGTACAACTAGTAAGAAACTATTCACAATAATGTACCTGTTCTTTTCTGAACTTGTAATTTATCTTGTATTTCCTCATTTCAAAAGGCCACCAGTAGTATCCTTATGCTTAACTTTGCGCCACTTAATATACTGTATATATGTTACATGCATATTGTGAAATCAGGCAATTTACAAAATGCCTAAAACCTTCAGCCATTTTGTGAAATGGCTGCTGTTATAGACATTCTATTACACTGTCTGACTGATTAAAGGTTTTCAGTCATTTTGTGAAATGACTGTTTGTTACATGAAATGCCTAAAAGTTTAATTGCACTTCATGAAATGACTGGCCTTAAGGGCATTCTGTTACACTATTTGACAGATTAAAGGTTAATTAAAAGAGTGAGGAGAATCTGTAATTGCTGTTTTAGCATTGAATACATTAACTTTTTTTTTGGTTTATAATAAGAGATGATTATAGTGAGAGATTATAAAAAGGGGTTCTGTGACGGGGTAACCCCGCCCTTGTGTTTATTTATATTATTATGATTTAAATGTGCTGTTTTGTATTTATTTTAAACACTGTTTTATTGTTATTAAATGTATTTGTATTAAAAACGAGTTATTATTTATTGATGTTTTGTTTGGCATGGAAGGAGTTAAAAACCTTCCCTGCTAGAAATACTTGTGTAGAATGTGGCCTTCTTTACACTGGCTAATTGATTGCCAGTTTGAGAACAGCCACATCAATACAAAAACCCGCAGCTTTGGCTGAACAGGGTTGAGTGTGTTAGAGGTGGAACGAGAGACGTGAGTCGTGAGTTTAGAAGAATAAGATAAATAACCATTGCTATCCGTGCTGGTTTTACACCAGCACGATATTTATTTGGTTTTGTCTGTTTGTTTGGGCCACCGTGCTATTTTGTGTTTAGTGTTTTGTTTCCTGTTTTGTTCAAACCTTTTATTTATTAACCCTCATAAGGTAAACCTGGGGTGGTTTTGTCTGTTTGTTTGGGCCACCGTGCTATTTTGTGTTTAGTGTTTTGTTTCCTGTTTTGTTCAAACCTTTTATTTATTAACCCTCATAAGGTAAACCTGGGGTCCATTCGGACGCCATGGTGCTTTAGTATCAATTATTATGTGGATCTAGTACTTGATTTTTGTTTGCTTTTAGGTAGTTGTCAGGCACCCATCCTGTTACACTATGCAAAGGATAATTCTAGTCCAGGTAGCCTGGTTGAATTTCCCAAATTGTTTTAGGTTTGGGGTCCGTATGGACCCCAGGCGTAGTGTATCGGCAGCCCGACCTTCTCGTGTGAATATCTCAGGCACCATAATAGGCTTGTTTGAAAGTACAGATTTGGAGCTTTCCAATGATGTATTGAATGTCCTGAACACATGTTCCTAAGCAAAACTACAGCAAACCAAAACTAAGGCTTGAGTCATGTGACGTGAGTCAGCTCCTAAGCTTGGTTTGTTGCCTATTACACAGTCACTTCAACAGATAGCATTCCGGTTTCAATGTCATTTAAAAGCACAGGCTTTGCGCTTTCCATTGATGTCAGGCATGCCTGTATGCATACTTTCTACCACCCCCTCATTCAGTGCTCCAGTGCTGTGATGAGCAGCAAATCGGTAGGTGTGTTCAAGTGCCTGTAACTCAAAAACAGAAAGAGCTAGGAACACAGTCAATATACCAAATGAAAGAGAAGGCTTGGGGCTTTCCTGGAATACAGTGGTTCCTTCACTTGCCTGGAGACAGCTGTGCGCATTGGGCATCTTATCCATTTTGCATAGCATAAATAACACGTTATACCAAACGATGGCTAGAAGTAAAGGAAAAGCAAAATAAAGTGTTCATATACACATTTTCATTCATCCATTTAGGCCAATTGTTAGTTATATGTTGTTTTATTGTTGGGGTCCGGTTGGAGCCCAGGTTACCAGGAAAGTCAGTTTTCCGACGTGTCCTTATGAGGGTTATTTATTAAACACACGCATCAGAGGTTCACCTGTAGTACTGTGTGTGTCTGTATTTCCTGGTCTGACATCAATCACAAGCCATCCTTACCACAGGTTCACATAACTTTTATCATTAGGTTTTCACATGAATGTCAGCAGAAATGGTTTGGTACAGTTCAAACAATGGGATGTCAAGGATCAGGGGTGCAAATTAGGAGCTAGATGCTAGCGCCAGGGTACCTCATATAGCGCGAGCGACATTACAATCTGGCGCCAATAGACATGTTTATTTTATTTTATTATTATTATTATTATTATTATTATTATTATTATTATTATTATTATTATTATTTGTTAGCAACCATAGATGATGATAGTTTCTCATTGGGTCTAGACTACTCAAATAACCCACCCGCACTCATCCACATACACAGGAGAGAAGTTTTGTGTCATGAGAGAAGTTATAAAGGGGGCTTGATTAGGGTGGTATTTAATAATTTAGCACCAGTAGGCTCTCTATCTTTCAAAACAGTTTAGCACCAATATTCAAAATGATTTGCACCACTGCCAAGGATGCTGGACTTAGGATCAAAGGTTTCAGTGGTCATCTTTCACATATGAATATGCATCAGGGCAGAAAGGCGTGAGGCTGATTAAAATGTTGACATGTGAAAACCCACGCTCACATGCAGCACTGCTTAATGGCAGTGTCAGAGACAACAATGATAGCTTGTGAATGTTTAAGTAGGAGTCCGGATTGCTGGTTATTACAATGTTTAACAAATCATCTCACATTCTCTGTTTATTTCAATATCCTACCACCAAATTTCAGCCCTGGGGATTTAAAAGCAAAAAACAATGCACTTCTTCAGTTTATTAGTGTTGTTGAACATGTTAGCTTGACGGCACAACTGTATTTATAGTAGAGCTGGGATAATTAATCAAGCTACTCGAGTGGTCGCGGATATTTTAATACGCGACGATCTTTTTGGTAGTCGAGTAATCGCCTTAATATATGCATTCATATATTAGCTACATTCATGCCAGGTGCGTTCTCAAATAATAATTTCCGATCAGCTGTTCACTTGTATGGTCTTGGCAGGAATACTGAACAGCAGATCTGTATTACTGATTGGTTGAGAGAGTGAAGGCGATATATTAATAAAAAATAAAAAAAAAACTTATATAGAAAAAAATATAATAGATGGCAGGTTTGGTTTTTGTGTTTTAAAAAAAACCACACGCACACATATACATCTTCTGCTATTCTGTGACTATCCCTGTTCTCTCTTTTGATAAATAAAACCTGTTTGCATCAAATTGCAAGTCAGACGTAGTTCTTCAATAATACCCACGCAACCCTATTCGAAACATGATTTTGCTAATTTGTCAGCACTTCTTTATTCTTATTATTTTACAAGTAGCAGCACTGTCGCAATAGTGTTTAGAACCGCTATCTTTTTTTTTTTATCCTCCCGCTATAGCCAAAGCCAAAGTGCTTTCATTGGGCGAAAAATTAAATTAAACAAAACAGTTTGGAAAACCCTTTTGTGGTGACGTGTTGAGAGTGGCAAGCAGGAACACAGCAATATGGCAGATTCACATAGCAAGACAATTAGTACAGAAGACCGGGGAAAGAAAAGGAATTCGGATAGCGGTGGAAGTGGGAGGCCCGGTGCCAAGAAATTTGCGAGAATCGCCAGACACACAAGCGTTGTGTGGGATTTCATTGGCCAAGCTAGCAATTGACAGGTTCAGTGCAGCATATGCAAAGGAAAGATGAAATATCACCACAGCTTTGCTGTAACATCTAAAAAGGAGGCACCCAACCGTCTTTCTCACTTGGTAAGTAATATTATTCTTATAAGAAGTCCGTTGATATAATATAGTACAATGCTGTTTTTGGCAAATACAGTTTTTTTTTTATGTTAACAGGAATTACGTGTTGATTTAGCACATGAAAATAAACTATACATTTTGCTCTTGTTATTGAATAAAGCAGTCGGCTACACTCCCGTCATTTTACGACTGAATAGAGAAGATTATTGTGTAAGTGTTAATACCGAGTATTAGTCTAATCTTTTACCAGCACTATTATCAAACTTGTTTTCATTGCATTGAATGTCTTTAAAAAAAAAATAAAAAAAACCTGCTGCATCAGTCATAGATTTGTTGAATTTGTATGAATCCTCTAGCACTATTAGTTTATGGTGTAATAAACACTATTTACAATTTTGTTTGTTTATTGTTTATGAAGAGGTGTACATTACCATTCTATATTCCTGTAGCTGCTACGCAAACTCCCACCTTACCCAAAGATATAATTTTCTTGTTGTCTCAAACTGACGGTTTGTCTGCGCGAGCCTTCTATGTTTCTGTACACAACACGTAATTACTCGGAGAGAGTCGAAGGAGAGGCTGTTTCGTTCACGCAGAAATTACCACAGAAATAAGAGAAATGGACATCAATGAAAAGTTAAGGTCGCAAAATATTATGTTCTTTATGATGCCAGTGTCAATGGTTATATAGACAATAAAAAGAAAGACGTCATATGGTAAGAAATAGCAGGACAATTGGACATTTATGGTATATCGATCTCTCTTTATTTCACCTAATTTTAGTCAGTGACAGGGAGCAACACCCAACACTGGTTTTGTATTTCTATAAAATGACGCTTCTTTGTTTTAATAATGTTGACCAATAATAATAATCACATTCACACACTGAGAAGATTTTATTAAAACTGAAAATCAATAAAAGTACATTATATTAAACTAATTTTCAGTATTTACAAAGAAATATGTGTAGATGTATTCTTTTTGAATAATTTACATGTTAAACCAGATCACATATAAACATTCACTGTTAAATGCCATTTTGTTAGTGTGTGGTGTGCAACCCCCCCCCAAGCCCCCCCAAAAAATACAAATTAAAAATTAAAATAAATAAATAAATAAATAAATAGATAAATAAATAAATAAATCTAGTGGTCTAAGTTAAGGTTTTTCATCAATCCCAAGGTTTTTCAGCAGGGTTCTCACTGGTTGACATGTCTGTTAAAGTTACAGAATATCATCTACTATATAGTGGGTGTGCCTTTTATTTTATTTATTGTTTTTTCTGGCATTATTAAATGAAAAAAAAAATAGAAATTAACAGCTTAATCGATGAATCGAAATTATTAATCGTATTCGTGCCGATTATTTAAACAATCGCTCAGCACACTTCTAATTTATAGAAGGATATAACTGAGGGGAAAAAATATAATTTTAAGTAAAATGCTCAAGTAAATGTATTTTTTTAAATGTAATGACTCTCAAGCATCGACACCTCCTCTCATCCGCGCTTGGGGAGTGAAGCTTCAGCGAGCTTCCACAACTCCCCATAACTACATCCCTCTTCTCTGAATGGACAGCTAAATCGAGATCCCTGCTATCTATCATTGCTTGTTTCAAGTCTCCATTAAAAGAAAATCATTGATGTTATGATTATGAACTAGAGTGATTCCAGCCAATGATAGAGCTAACAGGGAACGACTTTTTATTGAATTGGAACCCGCCAGCTTAAGTGAAACATGGGGTCTGGTATTTAATTATGGTCAGCGACAATCAGCTCAGTTACCCGGAGATCGTTGACAGATCCCAGAGACCATGAGACTCAATAGAAAATCGGGACGTTAGGCAGGTATGGGTCACAGCCAGATAATATGCTTGACCTTCTAAGCGTACGCACCCTCACTGCCTATGTGAAAAATGCTGTTCTGTTAATGTGTTGACGGTACACATTTGTGTGTTAAAAACAATATGGAAGTCAGCATTTATTTTTAATTGGTGCGCATGTGTACCTGCGTACCAGTTATGTGAACCCCTGATTATAATGAGAGATGCTTCTCTCATGGTGCAAGGACTCCATTTGGAAATCCAGAACTTTATAGACCCAAACTACACAGACTGTGTCTCTTATACCAGAAGGTTCATAAGCGGCACCTGCCACAGTAAATACTTATTTTATGAAGTGATTAATGTTTTTTTTTTTTAATGAAAATGTATATAGAAGGAATTGCTCTTAAAACCAATGAACAGCACAGAAACTTACAGAGTTGTAACAAGTCACCAAAATTGGGACTCGAAGAAGGCATTGGCGAGTAAAGACTCGAGTCGAGTCGAGTCTTTGACATGCCGAGCTAGAATCAAGTCACTAAACTGCTCGAGTCGAGTTACCACTTTGAGTCATTAGTTCTGACAGTTCAAGATATCTTGATTTAATCAGATTAGTTTTACAAGAGATTAGCAATCTATACATAAAAAAACACACAAAATTAGGATGCACAATAATGTGGTCATACTTGCCCCACTTATGTTCACCATTAATTGTCCACGGTTTCTACTGTGGACATTTAATGATCAGTTACAGATATCCAGATTCCATCATAACGTCTGCAGCTCATCCAACCCTCTGGAAGCTCTGCAATCAAATCATCTTTTCAACAAAGTCTCTCCCTTGCAATCTCCAGGATTCAGCCCAGGATACATGACATCGACTCTCACCCTTCAACTAGATCATCCTCCACTTCCGGCTGGAGTATTTACTTAATTTTTTTTTCCCAAAAATTTCTGAACTAAAATAGGATCTTCTCAACCCCTTTCATTCAAGATTCGATTCTCGCTTTTTTTGTTGTTGTTCATACCAAGGACTCTTTTCACCTTTCACCAGCCACTATCAAATCCTACTTATCTGGAATCCAATGCTACACTCCATTCCAGCTGTTCGTCTTTGCCTGCGTGGGATCGTTAAGAACTGTCCAATTACCTCTTTTGTTTGCCATCTTACTCTTTTTAAATACTTTAATCTCTCAATATCTAGTGATGGAAACTGTAGCCACTGTAATTTCTAGAAATCATACTGAATGTTTTAAGCAAGCCTCCCTGTATCTAAACTCAGTCATATTCATTCCCTTATTTAGAACTTTCAGACCAGTCTTTGCTGGACCATTTCAATTTTGTAATTCGTCTGATTCCCCAGGGTCATTGACAGCAAAAACTTGCACTCCTACATCAATATTTCAACAGAAGCTAGGAAATCATTAAAATGTGGTCTGCATTGGAACGGCCTATGTATGTTCTAGGAGGACTTAATTTCACTATTGCACGACCTGGCTTATTTACGGACGCTTAATTTATAGGATTTGGAGATTTCCAGATTTCAGTTTGGTTCTTACAGCCCTGCCAACTCCAGCAAATATTAGCAAACTACCCTATTCAGCGCAAGCGTACATGGCTGCAGCACTTGCTCCTTCTACCAGATCCTCTTACTCCACCAGCTGAACCACATACTCGACTTTCTGCTCCCAAAGCAGGATTAATTTGATCCCTTTCAACCAGGACTGGATTATGGCTGTTATAGTGCACGCAAAGGAGTATTTACACCTTGCACCAGCTACAATTAAAATCTGTCAGGAATTCAATACTAATTTAGTTTGATGTCTATTACCTCCCCAACTCTTCTAGCAATACCAGTTGTCCGTCTTCTCATGTGAGAAATCTCTAAGAGCTATCCGACCACTTCTCCTTCTCTTCTGCCTATCTCTATTGATATTCTTAGCAATTCAATTTGATGTCAATATCCTCTCCAACTCTATTGTCAATCCCAGCTGTCCGTCTCCTCCTGCAAGGAATTTCTAAGAGCTCTCCAGCTTCCTCACCTGCTCGCCTGCCTATCTCTATAGACATTCTTGGCAATTTGAGTTCAATTCTCCGTCAAGGCTGCTTCTCTCCATTTGATGATTTAACCCTTTGCGGTTCTATGTCGGACCAAGTCTGACATTACAATTTTCCCTTTCCAGTCCGATGTCGGACCCTGTCCGACATCATCAAAAAGACGTCAAGCACAGGTCTCTAGTTGTTTTTTCTCTGGAAAACGCCGAGAAAACCTTTCAATGGCCGAGTGAGAACGATAGGAGCCAAGAGAAGCCAAAAAAAAAACCGGTGGATCTGAGCAATGCACATAGCCCCTGCACCACAGAGATAACATGGACATAAGAACATAAGAAAGTTTACAAACGAGAGGAGGCCATTCAGCCCATCTTGCTCGTTTGGTTGTTAGTAGCTTATTGATCCCAGAATCTCATCAAGCAGCTTCTTGAAGGATCCCAGTGCCTCCTATTTTCTGTTCTGAATGCCCCTTTATCTAATCTCCATTTGTGACCCCTGGTCCTTGTTTCTTTTTTCAGGTCAAAAAAGTCCCCTGGGTCGACATTGTCTATACCTTTTAGGATTTTGAATGTTTGAATCAGATCGCCGCGTAGTCTTCTTTGTTCAAGACTGAATAGATTCAATTCTTTTAGCCTGTCTGCATATGACATGCCTTTTAAAGCTGGGATAATTCTGATTGCTGTTCTTTGCACTCTTTCTAGAGCAGCAATATCCTTTTTGTAACGAGGTGACCAGAACTGAACACAATATTCTAGGTGAGGTCTTACTAATTCATTGTAAAGTTTTAACATTACTTCCCTTGATTTAAGTTCAACACTTCTCACAATATATCCGAGCATCTTGTTGGCCTTTTTTATAGCTTCCCCACATTGTCTAGATGAAGACATTTGAGTCAACATAAACTCCTAGGTCTTTTTCATAGTTCCCTTCTTCAATTTCAGTATCTCCGATATGATATTTATAATGCACATTTTTATTGCCTGCATGCAATACTTTACACTTTTTTTCTATTAACCCTTTATGCGGTTCATTGTCGGACTGGGTCCGACATTAAATGTCATCCTTTGTTGGGTCCATCATTATAGCAACCCAAACGGGTGTTTGAATTTTCTGTTCAGATCCAGTGGGAGCGACAGGAGCCGAATGAATCGAAAAAAAAAAAAAAAAAAAAAAAAGGCCTTAGTCATACATGGTATCAGGTATCATAACAGGCGTTCATAGTAAACAAGCTGGCTGAGTGCGTCAGCGCACTGAGACTATCATGGACATTTGCAGAGCTTTTTTCAGATGTTATAGTAATAAAATTTATTATTGAGGAGTTTGGTGATAAAATATCCAGATGATCGATCTAAATTATTATTATTATTTATTTCTTATAGTTGATCGCTATAGCAAACAAAAAAAGGGGCCTGGAGATGCCTAGTGAATCCCTGTTGGTAGGGCCACCAAACCCGTTTGACTGTGAAAAAAATACTCCATTTTAAGGTTTAATCCTCCTAATCAGTACTTTCTGTTTAAATGGACTGCAAAGGGTTAAATGTTATTTGCCATCTGCCCAGTTCTGAATGCCAGATCATTTTGAATGACCTTTGCTGCTGCAACAGTGTTTGCCACTCCTCCTATTATTGTGTTGTCTGCAAATTTAACAAGTTTGCTTACTATACCAGAATCTAAATCATTAATGTAGATTAGGAATAGCAGAGGACCTTTGATCCCTGTGGTACACCACTGGTTACCTGGCTCCATTTTGAGGTTTCTCCTCTAATCAGTAAATTTCTGTTTTCTAATGTTAACCACTCCCTAATCCATGTGCGTGCATTTCCTTGCATCCCTTGGTTCAGTTTGAGAATTAATCTTTTTTGCACTTTGTCAAAAGCTTTCTGGTAATCTAAATAAACCATGTCGTATGCTTTGCAATTATCCATTGTCAATGTTGCATCCTCAAAAAAGTCAAGCAGGTTAGTTAGACACAATCTCCCTTTCCTAAAACCATGCTGACTGTCTCCCAGGATATTGTTACCATATAGGTAATTTTCCATTTTAGATCTTATTATAGTTTCCATAAGTCAGGCTTATTGGTCTGTAGTTACCTGGTTCGGTTTTGTCTCCCTTTTTGTGGATCGGTATTACGTTTGCAATTTTCCAGTCTGTCTTTACAATCCCTGTGTCAAGAGACTGTTGCATGATCTTGGGTAGCGGTTTGTAAATAACTTCTTTCATTTCTTTGAGTACTATTGGGAGGATCTCATCCGGCCCAGGGGATTTGTTTATTTTAAGAGCTCCTAGTCCCTTTAACACTTCTGCCTCTGTTATGGTAAAGTTATTTAAAACTGGATAGGAACAGGTCGACATGTGGGGCATGTTGTCCGTGTCCTCCTTTGTAAAAACCTGTGAGAAGTAATCATTTAATATATTTGCTATTATCTTCATCTATGATTTTGCCATTTGTGTCTCTTAGACATTTAACCTCCTCTTTGAATGTTCTCTTGCTGTTATAATATTGGAAAACATTTTGGAATTGGTTTTAGCCCCTTAGCAATATTGATTTCTATCTCTCTCTTGGCCTTTCTAACTTCCTTTTTTGACTTATGCTTTTGCAGTTCCAAGTACTCTTTCTGTGTACTTTGTTTTTGGTCCTTTTAAACGCTCTGTAAAGTGCCTTTTTTCGCGGATTATTTTTTTTAATTGATCTATTAAACCATTTTTGCCATTTTGTTTTAGATTTAGATTTGTCTACTTTTGAGATGTAATTGTTTTGCGCCTCTAGTACTACATTTTTAAAAAAACAGCCATCCTTTTTCTGTGGATGTTTTCTCTATTTTACTCCAATCTACTTCTGTTAGTCTCTGTTTCATACCTTCATAGTTTGCTTTTCTAAAATTGTAAAACTTAGCTTTAGTCATTACTTTTGGGGTTTTAAAAAATACTTCAAATGAGACGATGTTGTGGTCTGAGTTTGCCAATGGTTCTCTGACCTCTGTTTTAGTTATTCTGTCTTCATTATTTGAAAAGACTAAATCAAGGCATGCCTCTCCTCTAGTCGGTGCCTTGACAAATTGCGTTAGGAAGCAGTCATTTGTCATTTCCACCATTTCAATTTTGTCCGTCGTGCTCCCCACCGGGTTCTCCCATTTTATACGGGGGAAGTTGAAATCCCCCATTAGTATTGCTTCTCCTTTTCTACACGCATTTCGAATGTCATTGTATAACAGATTATTTTGCTCAGCGTCTGAATTTGGAGGTCTATAGCATGCTCCTATTATTATGCCCTTTGAATTTTTGTCCATTATTCTGACCCATATTGATTCTGCATTGTTTTCTTTCTATAGCATGCTCCTATTATTATGCCCTTTGAATTATTGTCCATTATTCTGACCCATATTGATTCTGCATTGTTTTCTTTGTCCTGATTTAACACCTGGACTTCAAGACTATTTCTTATGTATAGTGCTACCCCTCCGCCTCTTCTGTCCTGCCTGTCTTTCCTATACAGTGTGTACCCACTAATATTATATTTGTCTCTATCACTCTCAGACAACCAAGTTTCTGTAACACCTATCACATCGTAGTTACTTGTTAGTGCAGTAGCTTCAAGTTCTAACACTTTGTTTCTGAGACTTCTAGCATTAAGATAAATACATTTAATAGTTAGATTAAATGATAGCTGCTTCCGCATCCAGCACTCAAACTATATCATGGACATTTGCAGAGCTTTTTGAGATGTTATAGTTATAAAATAATGACTTGGATCGCATTATTGCCAAGTTTGGTGACAAAACGAGTGATCAGGAGATGATTTATCAGTATACACGACTATGAAGAGGTATGTGAAAAAATACAGCAAACCTGTTTATTTTGAATAAAATTACTTTTATACAGCACGTGTGAAAATAAATTGGACCTGACGCACCTGACAGGCGCTGAATAAATGGACCGCTAAGCGTTAACAATGATGCCATATGCCTATCTGCATTTTGGGGTTTTTGATATGCTCCGAATATACATTTCCTTCTATTTCCAGTTTTCCTACTCTGGGTATCCGCTGCAGTGATCTCACGCTCATTCTAGATTCCCATTTTATTCTCTTTCTTCGTATTTTAAAATGTATCAGCTTTCAAAAATCAACTCTCATCTATGCCCTTACGCTTCCATGCTGAAGTATATCACAGAACGCAAAGCCATTTCATCCTCCGACCCTTTGTTCATCAATTCAAGCTGGTCCATTGTAAGGCATTGGTTTTCTTCACATCTCTCCACTGTGGTTTCCACAGCAGGTCTTTCCCCACAATTCTACACTCCTCATTCATTCAGAATAGGGGCAGCCACATCAGCTACAAAAGCAAATACCAACCAGCATCTAATCAAAATATGGGGCGCTGGACCTCATCAGCAGTCGAAGCTTATATTTGTTCTGCACCATCCGAAACATCCTCTGCCCAGCAGTCCATTGTATGTCCGGAGTGGGGACGACCTTTCCGCCAGGGCCACCAAAGGTTTCCTCCTAAAAAGAAAGGGGGTTTTTCCTTTCCACTGGCTGGAGGGGCTTCAGTAGGTAGTCAGTAGGGGACAGCCCTTTGTCACGTTAAATGTTTTCTTTTCTAGTGTTAAATATTTTCTCTCCTTTCTTTTCTTATGCATTGGCGGTTCTCCTTCTGTCTGTACAAGTCTATTGCTGGGAGCCAGGGGTCCACTCTTTGGGGGGATAGTGATTCCACTTTCTCCAACCCTTTTTAAACTTCACTTCATTTACCTCTTAGAGGTTCTGATGCCTCGTTTATGTGTGGGCCCCCAAAGCCGCGGGACCCCTCTTCGTTTGTCGGGTCTCCCCAGCGACGGAACCCCCCTTCTATAAATGTTGGGCTTTGAAGAGGCGGTACACCCCTCTCTATATGTTCTAATATCTACTAACTCCATGTTTTTATTTCCGGTTCACGAGTCTCTTCGTATGTCGGGTCACCTCAAAGACGGTCGCCCCCCCTCCTGTTTGTTGGGTCTCCTCAGCGACGGAACCCTCCTACTGTGTATGTTGGGCCTTTGAAGAGCCAGAACCTCTCTCATGTGATTAATACAGTGCCTATAGAAAGTCCACACCCCCTTGAACTTTTTCACATTTTGTTGTGTCAGTGCCTCAGAGTTTCATGCATTTAAATGAGGATTTTTTTTCACTTATCTACACACCATAGTCTACACTGTTAAGGGGAACAAAGTTTTTATTGAGAAAAAAATTATATATTAAAAATAATTGGATGAGTTAAAACTTGGTGGAAGCACCTTTGGCAGCAATTACATCTGTGAGTCTGTTGGGATAGGTCTCTACCAACTTTGCACACCTAGAATCTTCTTTACAAAACTGTTCAAGCTCTGTGAAGTTCTTTGGGGAGCATTGATGGACAGCAATCTTCAAGTCATGCAACAAATTTTCGATTGGATTTAGGTCGGGGCTCTGACTGGGCCACTCAAGGACATTTACCTTTTTGTTCCTCAGCCACTCCAGTGTAGCTTTGGCTGTGTGCTTTGGGTCGTTGTCACGCTGAAAGGTGAACTTCCATCCCAGTTTCAGCTTTCTTGCAGAGGGCAGCAGGTTTTCCTCAAGGACTTCTCTGTACTTTGCTCCATTCATTTTCCCTTCTATCCTGACAAGTGCCCCAGTCCCTGCCGATGAGAAACATCCCCATAACATGATGCTGCCACCACCATGCTTCACAGTAGGGATGGTGTTCTTTTGGGTGATGCGCTGTGTTTGGGTTTGGGTTTCAAACATAACGCTTTGCATTTAGGCCAAAAGTTCCATTTTAGTTTCGTCAGACCACAAAACTTTTTGCCACATGGCTACAGAATCTCCTGAGTGTTTTTTTGCATATTTCAAACGGGATTCAAGTTGGGCTTTCTTGAGTAATGGCTTTCTTCTTGCCACCCTACCATACAGGCCAGATTTGTGGAGTGCTTGGGATATTGTTGTCACATGCACACTTTGACCAGTCTTGGCCATAAAAGCCTGTAGCTCTTGCAAAGTTGCCATTGGCCTCTTGGTAGCCTCTCTGATCAGTTTCCTTCTTGCTCGGTCATCCAGTTTGGAGGGACGGCCTGATCTAGGCAGGGTCTTGGTGGTGCCATACACCTTCCACTTCTTAATAATCGTCTTGACTGTGCTCCAAGGGATATTCAAGGCCTTTGATATTTTTTATACCCATCCCCTGATCTGTGCCTTTCAACAACTTTGTCCCAGAGTTCTTTTGAAAGCGCCTTGGTGCTCATGGTTGAGTCTTTGCATTGAAATGCACTACCCAGCAGAGGGAACCTACAGGAACTGCTGAATTTATCTTGAAATCATGTGAATCACTACAATTTAACACAGGTGGAGGCCACTTAACTTGGTGTGTGATTTTGAAGGTGATTGGTTACACCTGAGCTAATTTAGGATTGCTATTACAAGGGGGGTGGACACTTATCCAACCAAGCTATTTCAGTTTTTATTTTTAATTAATTTTCTACAAATTTCTAGAATATTTTTTTCACTTTGAAGTTGTGGGGTAGGATGTGTAGATAAATGAAAAAAATAACTATTTTAATGCATTTTAATTCCAGGCTATAAGTCAACAAAAGGTGAACATTTTGAAAGGGGGTGTAGACTTTCTATAGGCACTGTATATACTAATCCATGTTTTTCTTTCTGGTTCGCAAGCCTCTTCGTATGTCGGGTCATCTCAGAGACGGTGACCCCTCTCCTGTTTGTCGAGTCTCCTCAGTGACGGAACCTCTCTTCTATACGTTGGGCCTATGAAGAGGCAGAGCCCCTCTCTTTACATGTTCTATATGTTACTAAACTTCATGTCCTTAAACATTACGTCAGGTGGCCTTGCTCCACCCCGTGAATTGTAATGTGGCCAGTGTTTTCGCTGTCGCTCGTCACGCTCACCAATTACAAATGTTTCTTGACAGTTACAAAGAAAAAAAAATCAGCCCAGTAGTCAGTAGTGACGACTGCTTCTGTTTTGTATAATTTGTTTCATTTTTCAATAATTGTTTAATAGGATGTTAGTAGTTAAAACACAACTGCACAATATGATAGAGTGACAGATAAAGCAGAAGATCATACTACTATAATCTCTATGGAACTATAAAAAATGTTGCTAGTACTACCCGTGTTCCATTGAGCTCAGTGGTTTTTGCTAATTCTGCATTTTTATCATTTTCTAATCTTAAAAAAGAGTGCATCTCCAGGCAGAATGTATCTATTTTCTGAAACAATGTGTGTGTGCAGTACTGTAGTGACTACATCTTCCTTACAGGGAGAGGAAAGCAAACAGTTTTGTTCAAGGAATGTATAGCTCGAATGTTTATTCCACATTTTATCATTGTCTGATATTCATGATGTACATTAATTGAGATGGTATAAAATGATCATGAAAAATGAGTACATAGTTGTAAATTAAAGAAGGGTGTTTCAAAAATTAAAACATCTCTGAGATGGCTCAATAGTGGCATTTGTGTGTGAAAGGGGTATTGGACACAGTGCCAGGATTTCAAGCAACAGCCACACAATTCCTCCTTCAGTCAAATCCAGAGCCTACACTATGTGCAGCTCAAATTAAATATGCACCTGCATCTACTTGCACTTGCCGGCTCTTAGTACACAGGCCCCCAAGGCTTTAGTAACACCTAGAAGACACATATCAGTTAACCCTAACAAGGGTAGTTTAGCAAAAATTGTCAGATAAAGTTTAGCTCCAACATAAAGGCCACTATGTTAGGGCCTGCCTACCATGGATTTGGCATGTTTGAGGAGCATGACAGAGACTTTAGGCATCTTTCATGGCCACCACAATACCCGGATCTCAATCCATTACAGCATGTTTGGCAAGAAGTTGAACGATGCATTCGTTATCGCAATCCTCGGCCTACCTCTTCACCAAATGTGTGGAATTTGATAGCAGATCTGACTGACACTAATGGGAGAGCTGATAGCAGGAGCCAGTTGGGAGATGCTTCCACTGATTACCATACTCAATGCGAATGGTCATGTATCCTTCCAGAATAATTAAAACACTATGCTTTGTCAAAATGCAAACATTTTACTACCAATATGTTACTATTGTTACATAACCATTGGCTTTACCAATGAAGATCATTTGGTAGTGGAATGATCCAAGGGTTTACTTCCCCTCTTGCGGATGCAATCCCATACAAACGGGGTATAGTGGAGGTGGTCATTTGTATATAAGTAACACTTCACACATTCTCCCATATTCATTACAAAAAAGCTTAAAAAATAGTTATGGTTTGCTTGAAACCACAAAAGTCAGGAAATTCCTTACAAAAAAAAATACCTTTAACTTCAAATGGTGCAGCATGAAGACACATAAGTCAGGAAATGTCATACCAACCACAACTCAGCTGCATCCATCCTATACTTAGCATGGATACTGAGATGTGATGGGCAGGGTAGCATTCAGTGATAAGGGGAGCAGTGGAAATGGCAGAGGCAAGAAAATGAATTTAAAATCTTAGCAACAGCACCTTTAACAAGGAGAAGTTCCATTAAACAATGATAAGGGGAGCAGTGAAAATCCATTTCCCATTACATTTTCATTGATCATCTGGCATTGAACGTTGTGAATATGTTTTATCGAGGGTGGTTTTAAAATAAATTTTGCTACCTCATTAGTTTCTGTAACATTTCCATATACTCTTCTCCCCAGTGACAAGGATACAGTGGAGATGCCTGTATGTTTGTTTTAACTATAGTATATCTTGAGAATTGCGCATTCAGTTGTGATGAAACTTGGTATGGCCATTCATTAGCACAATTGCTTGGGGGTATCCAGATCTTTGCCATTGTGACCCACTTTTGCAAGAGTTTTGGCCTCTGATTAGCTGCTCTAATGAAAGCTGCAGAACCATTTGCCCAAATGTGATTAACATTTGCGTGGACACTTGTTACAAGAAGTTATTCCATATACTGTGTGAGTGCAGCTCATGCCGACATTCAGTTCTTTCTCCAGGTCTGCTAAACAAATGACATTATCACTCGTATTGTACACACGTTTTGACCCCCTGTGGCAAAGTGGTGAGTGAATACAGGTGAGTGCAGTGCAGAGCGGATACAAAACAGACAGACAATGATTTCCAGGTGCAAGGGTGTTTATTGATTTAATTAATAATGTCCAGAGCCTTATGGCAAACACTTGTAAATAATAATGATGGAGTGATACAGCGGCGTGTATCACTCGGTATTTGTAATTCCCCGGGTTTGACCCGTAACCAAAAGTCCAGTTTTACACACTAACACTAAACACAAAACACAAACAACAGTTCTTAGTGATAGTGAATACGTGCAAGTGGTGTAATACAGTTCTCCGTGAAATGCAGGGTGAAAGTGATGTCCGGGTTTATGCTGGCTTTCGCTACAGCTCCGGATCATGCAACTGGTAGTCTATTAAAAAACAGATGACAGTTAACAAAACACTAACAAACACAAGACAAAACTCACGGTTCACGAAACAGCACACAGACTCCTTGTAGGTTTTCAGCACTAACCAATTACCAAGGAACAGATCACGTCAGCTATGACCTCTATTTATATCCTCGCCATGACCCCTAGGTTAACGAAATGATCCGCTTCCTCCAATCCTCAGATGCCACACCGCTTAACGCCTGGCTCATTGAGTTTGATACCATAGTTGCGCCCCTTTCCTAAATGACCAACTTCCACCTACCCTACGGAATAAATTGTCGTGCCATTTAGTTAAGGGTACTCTGTTCCCGTTACACAGTGCCCTCACAGGTCGAGAGGGAGATCTAACACCAAGCACCATTCGATCTCAATTCCAATGCATCTGTGAAAATAAGGTCCCTTGGCACATACCCATGATGCTACCAAAGTATAATGATTTGTTTTACTGTACAGTTGGGTTGTTTGTCTGTGTGTGGCCGGCTAATTTTAGACTTTTGTCAATAAACTCCCTTTAAATTCCTGGACAGTAATAGATTTCCAGGTTATCAGTGGTAGCAGATAAGACACTGAGGGCACTGTACACTGGAGCTTTTACAGTAATCCCAGACTCAATGTAGTAGTAGACTCAGTGTAGAGTCAATGTAGTAATAGATGAACAGATATTGTGGTGTAACTTGAATAAAACAAAACAATCTTATGCTCCATAGCAATGACCATGTTAATAACAAGTAGTAAGAGGAAGTCAGATAGACTTTGCTAGATTAGGCAAAAATATGGGAGGATGCATTAATAAAATAATATGAAAACCAGTATTTAACAGAAGTTCACAAGTGTTCAAGTTATACCATTAACATAATGGCACTTGTAGCATTCAAGAATGTACATGGTCAAAACAACAGCATTCATTCTTAAAAATGTTTCTGTGAATATATTGTGACAAAATGGTCTTTTTGTCACTTGTAAACTGTATGCAGTTTCACCGTCAGCCACCAGGCATGTTTATTATTTACAGGTAAGTAACTGGCAAAAATTCCATCAATTCCACACAAAGTTCCAGGCTTCTCCCAAATATCTGTGCAATTGTCTTTTAATTGGATATTTTTCCAATGGTTTTTGCGCTGATGATAGTGTACCGATTCCAAGAATAGTTTGGTTGGCAACAGGAAAGCTTTGATAGGTTTGGGTGTCCCCGCACCTATGGTTCAATAGTTGAAGTTTTTCCTGTATCAAACACACTGGCTGATGAGGTCTTGTGACCTCTAGTGGTGGAACAGTGATGACTTTCCAACAGTCCAGATGGAGATTTTCCAGAGAGCCACAAGATGGCGTTGAAGGCTTCCAGTAGCAACGAAAGTTACATATTTGTCCAATCCCTTTGTTGTACTGATTGCCCCTTGTGGTTTTCCCTGGTAATGGTCTTTTTGTGTCCTTCCTCAGATTCCACAACTTGTTTCCAGTGAATTAAAACAGTCAATAAACTACTGTGGTGTTTTGCCTTTCTTTGTCAACATGTTTGTTAAGTCTTGGTGACAAATTCATATTTCGCTCTGCCTAAAACACTTTAAAATGACAGCTGAATTACCAATATTTTCAATCTCAACAGTGAGGTTCAGAGTGGTACTCACATTGATTTTCTTGGTAGGAAGCCACGCCAGTGTTTCCTCTTCAATGCAGCAGCGTACAGCAGATCCTCCATGTTGTTCCTCTGTTACAATACACTCCAGCTTGACCAACTTGCTGGAGTCTTCGTTTGGCTCTTTGCAGTACACTAATTATCTAAATATAAATACTTGACAAACTTGCTGTTTGTCTACTCAATGCTTCTAACTAAACACATTCATTAGCTTTGAAAATAACAAACCAATTCACTAACTCTTTTAGTGTTGTTTGGTCTCTCAGAGAAGTTTTAGTCCTAGCAACACATTATTATTATTATTTATTTCTTAGCAGACGCCCTTATCCAGGGCGACTTACAATTGTTACAAGATATCACATTATTTTTACATACAATTACCCATTTATACAGTTGTTTTTACTGGAGCACCCACGTAAAGTACCTTGCTCAAGGGTACAGCCTATTTAATGGCCGGTAACAACTGCGCTGGCCGCCTACTGGCAGTTGGCGCACCAGCTGCCCGGCAGCCGGTGAAAAAGCTCAGTTTGGCACCCCAATCAAAAGGGTGCCAACAAAAAACCGCCCTTAACTAAGCCAGTTTTTTTTTTTAAATTAAATATTCAAAACAAAGGGGGTGCAGAGCACGCCACCCAGAGCCCACTGGTCGACAAAAAAAGCCGCCATGTCGCCAGTGGACTCGCTGCGTCGGCGCTCCAACGCCACCCGAACGAAGGAGGGCCCTGAACATGGCCCCACAGTCAAAGAGACCCTCCCGGTGATCTTACGCCCCTGGTCTTGTAGATGGTAAGTTTGCCAAGAGCCAGGAGCAGATTCACCAGGAGGTCCCTCTTCCTGGTGGAGCCACCAACAGGGTGCCCGAAAATAAAAAGGGTGGGGGGAAAATGCAGCCAGAACTGCAGCAGGAGGTTCTTCAAAACAAAAAGAATGGCTGCAGCCTGGCGCAGCAACAAATGGAACACCGACTGACTCACCGCAGAAAGGGCATGCGGGTCCGGAAGGGTGAAAAGACGCAGGACCTTCCTGACGCGAAGGCCCGTAGTAGCACCTCCATCCCAGGTCCCCAGCGCCTCTGGGGACCAGCGGGAGTACAAAGCCTCCCACTGGGGACTCTCGCCCGGTGGATGGAGGCTCCCCGCCAAGCGGTGTCTCGGCGGGAGACGAGGGCGAGGAAGTGGAGGGTGTGGAGCGCCATCACAGACAGGGTCCTCCCCGACACGGAACGGAAGGGGGGTCGAGGAGAACTGCGAGGGTCCTGCTCAGGTGATTCCCCGAGGGAGGCTGAGGGGAGCCCGATCCTTTGGTTTGATCAGCAGGACCGAGAGCCGGGGTAGGGAGGGACGATGGCTCCCTCGGGTCCTGAGGAGGACCCGAGATACCCGACAGAGTCTGGGTGCAAAGCTGCTTTGCACTCCCGGATCGCCGGCGGGCCGCTCTGAGGGTCCCCCGAGTCGCCCTGGCGACCAGCGACTGGGAGTCAGCCACGCCGAGCAGGATCCAGGAGATCCCAGACTCTGGTCACCTTGGCCGAGATCAACAGGCTCCCGCACCGCTGGGATTCCAACGCCTGCGCACCCAGATGGGGGGTTGTGCAGCAGGGGCTCCAGAAGGAATTCCTCCCCTCGGTCGGAACCGCCTCGCCGACGCCAAACATGCTCCGGGTCTTGAGCAGGTCCCTGTAAAGACCGCAGCTCGGGAGACGGATCCCCGGGAGGTCGAGCCAGAACAGCTGCCGGGTCGTAGCCTGCCGGTGCAGCTGGCGCAGGAAGAGGGAGGCCAGCACACTGTGGGGCCGGGTCCACAGACAGGTATCTCTGCAGGGTCTGAGGCGGAAGGTGTGCACCTGAGTCCTGATGCACACCAACCCTTGTCCCCCTCAGCCAGAGGGAGGCTCAGCACCCCAAGAGACCCATTCACGCTTTCTCCGCCCAGAAGAAGTCCGTCAGCTTCCTCTGACCCTGGCCACAAACTCAGGGGCGGGGTCAGGACGGTGAGTCGATGCCAGAGCATCGACGCCACCAGTTGGTTGATGACCAGAGCCCTGCCCCTGAAGGAAAGCACTTTCAGCAGACCCGACCACGACCTCAGTCTCGCAGCAACCTTGTCCTCCAACTCCACCCCAGTTGGCTGCGACCGAGGTCTCAAGGGCTCAGGTGGACCCCAGATATTTGAAGCTGTCCGCGCCCCACTGGAACTGCTGGAGCGCGGCAGGAGGGGAGTCCACCCGCCAGGGGCCTACCAACAACCCGGAGCATTTGGTCCAGTTGATCCTGGCAGAGGACGCGCAGAGTAAACGCCTGGCAGCTCCGCATCCTCTCCAGATCGACCGATCGGAGGCCACGAGGAGCACGCCGTCGGGCGTAGTTTCGACAGGACCACCCTCGTGTCCGCGCGCCGAGCGCCGTCCCGTGAGCCTCCCGCGGGGGAGGCAGAGGAAGGGCTCGATGCACAGCGCGTACAGTTGTCCGGACAGAGGGCAGCCTTGACGCATCCTCTCCTGAAGGCGAGGGGTGTGGTCAGGACCAGTTCACCTTCAAAAGGCACTCGGCAGAGGCGCATAGCATTCGGAAGAGGCCGACGAACTTCGCCCCTAATCCAATGCTCGCAGGGTTCCGAAGATACTGTGATCCACCCGGCCAAACGCCTTCTCTGGTCGAGAGACAAGAAGGCGACCGATCGACCGTCCCCCTGCAGTAGTGCAGGAGGTCCCAACCAGAAAGATGTTATCAAAAAATCGTCCGGTTCGGGACCGTGGGGACTGGTCGGGTGGATCACGCCTGCCAGCACGGACTTGAGCCGCAAGGAGGCGGCCTTGGCCACGATTTTATAGTCCGTGTGATAGCAGCGAGACCGGGCGCCAGTTCTTCAGGCAGCGAGATCCCCCTTCTTGGGCAGGAGCGTTATCACCGCCCGCCTCATCGAAAGGGGCATCTCCCGGTCTCAGAGGGGAGCTCGCCAGGACCCGCGCAGCAAGGCGGGCCCCAGCAAGTCCCAAAACTTCTTGAAGAACTCCACGGTCAGCCCGCCGATGCCCGGCGATTTGTTATAGGGCATCCGACTGAGGGCGCCGAGAGCTCGCCAGGGTCAGCTGGCCCTCGAACTCATCCCTGACGCCCTCGCCGACCATGGGAAGCCCATCCCACAGAACCCTGCACGCTGCCGGAGTCGACGGGATCCGGAGAGAAGAGGTCAGAGTAAAAGGCTCTGGCCCTCTCGCTCACGCCTCCGATCCGCCAGAAGGGAGTCGCCTGCCAGAAGGCAGGTGATGTTCCCGCGGGTCTCCCTTCTTTTCTCCAACGCCAGAAGAAGGTGTGAGCCGTCCATCTCCCGGCGAACTGATCCGCGAAAGACAAACGCCCCGGACCGCTGGAGCTGCAGGTCCCGCGAGGGTGCTCTTCTTCTTGTCGCACGCCTGCTCGAGTGGGTCCCCCATGAGCCAGGCGGCTCTCCAGATCGAGCAGCTCCCTTCCAGCCGCTCGATCCGTGAGTCCCTCCGCCTGCTCGCGCCTCGTACTCCCTGACAGAAGATCTTGATCTGCGCTTCCCCACGCCCCACCACTGACGCCACGCGGGAAGCGAGATGCCTGTCGTCTGTGACCGTCCCAAAGTCCCGAAAGACCGGCCAAAGCGCCCTCCCAACAAGGCGTTGTTAAAGTGCCAGTAGGCGGAGGCGTGCCAGACTGGCACCAGGGCCACCGCCACGCCACCAGGTTGTGGTCCGTGAACGGCGCCGCCTGATGTCGGAGGAGCGAACGCAGTGAGCGTGGTTCCTGGTGACGTGAACCTGTCGATCCGGGACTGAGACACCCGCCCCTCCCTCACCCTGGTGAAGGTGAAGGCGGGACGTCCGGTGATGCCAACGCCAGATGTCGACCAGAGAGAGCTGAGCGTCAGCTCTCAGAGCTGCCGACGAGAGGGTAGTGTTCTTGACCCCCACCCCGTCCGCGCCTCGAGGGTGCAGTTGAAATCACCCCGAGGACCACGCACTTCGCCGGGCGCTGATGTTGTTCATGTAGGTCGACATCCGGGCGAAAGAACTGGACCCTCGCCGACCCGTGGGACGGCGCGCATACGCTCACCAGGTGAACGATACTGTCGCCGCCCCGGATCCGGGTGGTGTAACAGACGGCCCGGCTCGACGCCTACCACATCGAGTACCGTGGGAAGAAAGGACCCGGAGAAGAGCGTCCGCCACCCCACAAGAGGTGCCGGTGAGATGGCTGAACGACACTCCCCCCCACTCCAGAAGCCAGTTGGCTTCCGCCTCTGAGTCGTGGGGGTTTCCTGCAGGAAGCACACAGAGTAACCCCCTTTTTTCAGGAAGGAGATTACCTGGGCCCCCCGGAAAGGGTCCCTACACCCGTTGACATTCACGGTACCGATGTGATACATGATCCTCTGTCAGGAGTTGTCGGTGACGCCACGGGAGATCCTGAGTTCTCCCGAAGCTCACCAACTGGTCGGGTAACTTGCGGGCCCGAATGTGCACGTGCTCGAGCCCGAAGTTTTTATTGGCGTGGCTGGCCCTGAGGAAGGACCTCACAGAGGTTAGGATCCTCTGGAAGTCCCCCATTTGTCCAGGGCCAGCTGTACCTTGTCCCTGCGGTGGATGGTGGCCTCCAAGAACTCCAGGAGATCCGCCCGCAGGGATGTCAGGGAGAGAGACGGATCGAACCTCCGAGCCCACGCTGCCCGTGGACTCGGTATCCTCCTCCCTCTCCCTCAGCTCTCCTCGCCCCCCTCACGATGGTAAAGCACAACGCACTCCCGTTGGTGGGTGAGCGCGCCATGCCTTATCTTGAGCTTCACCCGGTCCTCCCTGCGCCCCCACCCCCAGGGGCGCGACGGGAGAGACGGCGAGGGGACCCTCATGAGGGACCGCCTGCACCCTGGATTTAGGGGCGCAGGCAGGTCGCTTCGACGTCTGCCGCCGAGCCAGATGGTTTGGTCCCCGCTCTGGGTCCCTCCTTTTGAGGTCCGAGGCAGGCGGTCTCAGGCCACCCTCCTCTTTCCTCGAAGGAAGGGGATCCACCCTCTCTTCGGGTCCTTCCCCTCCCCCCCTAGAGAAAGGGGATACACCCTTTGGGTCCTTCCCCCTCCTCCGCATCAGTCACCGGTTGTTGTTTCAGGGCTCCTCCCGCCCCCTCGTTGACTGGAACCGGTCCCTCGGTGCTGGGTCGGGGACCGGTTTCTTGGCCCCGTTGCACTTCGGAGAGGGGATCTACCTCGAGGGCACCACCTTCTGCCCTCTCTGGTTCTTCCCCTCTTCCATGCCCGGAGACCACTGTAAGCTGGGGCTCCTGAGCCCACCGCTGCCTCAGGGGGTGTTTTTTCCTCCCCCCTCGGCAACCGAGGGGCCGGAAACCCCGTCGCCGCTAGAGAGGGAAGCCTGAGGCAGCTCTTGTTCTTGGGGGGCTCTTCTCCCCCCCCTCGGCCCCTCGACTGCATGGGCTCCGCGTTGTCTCGGAGCCCACGCCTGCCTCGAGGGGCCGGATCCGCCTCCTCCCCGGAGATGGGGCCAGAGGCAGCTTTTGTTCTGGGAGGGGTACTTCTTCCTTCCCCTCCCCCTGCCCCTCGGATCTGGGAGCCCCTCTCGCCTGGCAGCTGGGCTCCTCCCCTCGGCCCCCGGCTGGAGCCCATGTCTGCCCCGCAGGAGCTTCTTCCGGAGCCCCTCCCTCCTCCTCGGCAACACAGGTTTCAGGACCCGTGTCGCCCCGAGGAAGGTGGTGCCCGAGCAGCTGCTCTTTTGGGGCCCCTCCTGAGCCCCCCTCGGCAGCTCTGCGGCCGGCCCCCATGGTAGAAGTCGGGCCGGCTTCCGAGGTCTGTTTTGTGACTGGGAGGGATCTGCCTGAAGGGCTCCCTTTGCCCCTGCGGGTTCCACCCTCCCCTTGCCTCTCGGCGGGGCCTCTTCCATGGGCTCCGCCCGCTTCCGGAGCCCCGGACCCCGCCTCGGGGATGGATCCCTTCTCCCCCTCTGTGGCAGCACGAGGGCCGGGCCCTGCCACACAGAGGGGGGACGCCGAGGCGGTCGCTTTGGTTTTTTAGGGGGCCCCCCCCCGGGGACCACCGCGGTGCACTTAGCGTGCCCCGTGGGGCCCCCTGTGCCTTCCTCTTCCCCTGAGGCTGCCGGAGGCTGTCCCCTGCCCTGCCACGGCGACGGGGAGCCCACCTCCGCAGCCCTTCTCCACCTCACCCCTCTGTGGGGAGGAGGTGTTTGTTTCCGCGGGGCTTTGCCGCCTGGGCCTCTGGTGCGTGGGGGGGGAGTCTCCTTATCAGGGACTCCCCCTGACCCACCGCCAGATGGTGCGGCGGCGGGCTTTGTCTCCCCCCGCTTGGCCTCCCCCGTGGACCTGGCCGCCACCTTCATTTTGCGGCGGGCGACCAAGGTCCATTCGGCGGCCTTCTCCCCCGGCGCGCTTCCCGGAGGCGCGGAGGGTCCGGCCACCTCGGGGGCCTTCTCTCCCTTTCCCCCCTCAGATGTTCCTGGGAGGGGGGCGGGTGCCTTTTTGCCCCCCTCTGTGGGCCTTTTTGAGGGCCCCGGGGGCGAGGTGGACTCGGAGGGGTGCGGTGCGGGCGGGGTGGTTTTGCCCTGCTGGAGCTTGGGGCACCTCTTTTCTGGTGCCCCAGCTCCAGTGGTGTGCACCCCACCTCCTCCGAGGGAAAAAAGATTACATAATTGGTCCCCTGAAAGGGGACCACAAAGCTGCCCCTCCACGGCGTCCCTCCCCCGCCAGGTGGATGGTCACCTGGCCGGAAGGACAGATGTGGCGGAGGGGTTGGTCCTTGCACCCCAGGGGATGGGGTGGATCCTGTTTTTAACTCCCCAGGGCTTGAAGATGGGGCAAGGAGGGCATCCTGTAAAAAAAGGTGGCACGTTTGAAAGGATGACCCTGCTGCCCAACCCCCAAGGGTTCAATGGGGATGTATATACCCCTCGACCATGAGACCCCTCTCGATAGCCGGTGTTCGCGGCGGCCTCCGATTTTAGAAAAAAGACGGCCTTGCCGTGCACATTTTGAGGCCGCCACGATGGCAGATGGTCCCACCGCCTTGGCCATGGCCTTTCACCATGGCCTCTATCGAGAGGGTATCCTGGAGGCACCTGACCCGTGCCTCCTGGTCATGTTTTGAATGGGGGCAGCTCCCTGCAGCCACCTTGCCCATTCTTTGGGGGCTGTGGTGTCTGCCCACTCATTTTATTTTAATTTTTTATTTATTTATTTAAAAAAACAAACAAACAATAAATCAAAAATAAACAAACACAAAACTTCAACACACACACCAAACAAAAGGGGCACCCCAGAACACAAAGTTTTTTTTTTTTTTTTTTTATTTTTTTAAAAACAAAATAAATAATTAAATAAACAAAAAAATAAAACAAACAAACAAAATTATTTATTTATTTTTAAAACAAAAAAATAAAATTCAAAATAACAAACACCTGCACTCCAAAAGTGCAAAAAAAAAAAACAAAAACAAAAAGTGTTTTTTTTTTTTTTTTTTTTTTTTTTTTTTTAAAAATAAACGTAACGTATTTGTTTATTTTTTTTAAATAAATAAACAAATACAAATCACACACCCCTGCACTCCAATAGTGCAGGGGTAAAAGAAAAATTCAAAAATAAATCAAAGTTTAAAACTAAAAAAATAGCTTTAAACTTAAAAGAAAATCAAAAACTAAACTAAGGGCAAACAAAGGAGCACATGGCCTGTGCTCCCTGCCTGCCCTTCCCCCACTCTGCACAAGGCAGAAGCAGGGGATTAAAACAAAAGGATTTTTAAAACAAAAACTAAAACAGTGTAATTATTAAAAATAATTTTAAAATAAACTAAAGAAAGTGCTCTTTAATATAAAATTAAAAAGCAAAGAAAAGAAACAAGTTTAAATGAAATAAAAATTAAAAGAACAATACAAACAAAGGAAAAAAACAAGCCAAAATGGCTGCCCTCCTACACTTGCAAACAAAGCAAGTGTAGGAGAACCAAAGAAAAAAGAAATAAAATGTGTTTTTAAAACACTAAATAAAAGTTTTAATTAACAAAAAAGGTGCCCTGCTGCTTTAGAAATAATAATAAATAAAAAGATTTGGAAAATAAAAAGTTGAAAACACTGTTTAATGAACTTTGAGCAGGAGCTCTCCTCACGCGCGACTGCTCTTGCTCAAGGGTACAGCCTATTTATTGGCCGGGCCGAAACTGCGCCGGCTGCCTATTGGCAGTCGACACCAGCTGCCCAAGGCAGCCGGTGAAAAAATTCAGTATGGCACCCCTAATCAAAAGGGGTGCCAACAAAAACGACCGTTAACTAAGCCAGGTTTTTTTAAAAAAAATTCAAAATTAAATTTTCAAACAAAGGGGGGGTGAGGTAGCACGCCACCCAGAGCCCACTGGTCAACAAAAAAGCCGCCATGTCGCCAGTGGACTCAGCAAGGCATGCTCCAACGCCACCCCGAAACGAAGGAGGGCCTGAACATGGCCCCACAGTCAAAGAGACCCTCCCGGTGATCTTACGCTTCCTGGTCTTGTAGATGGTAAGTTTGCCAAGAGCCAGGAGCAGATTCACCAGGAGGTCCCTCTTCCTGGTGGAGCCACCAACAGGGTGCCCAAAATAAAAGGGTGGGGGAAATGCAGCCAGAACTGCAGCAGGAGGTTCTTCAGGAACAAAAAGAACGGCTGCAGCCTGGCTCAAAGGAAATAAATGGGAAACCGACTGGACTCGCCGCAGAAAGGGCATGCGGGGTCCGAGTCGGTGAAGTGACGAGGGACCTCTCCTGACGCGAAGCGCCCGTAGCACCCTCCATCCCAGGTCCCCAGCGCCTCTGGGGACCAGCGGGAGCACAAAGCCTCCCACTGGGGACCTCTCGCCCTCGGGGTTGGAGGGGCTCCCGCCAAGCGTGTCTCGGCGGGAGACGAGGGCGAGGAAGTGGAGGGTGTGGAGCGCGCCACAGACAGGGTCCTCCTCGACACGGAACGAAGGGGGGGTCGAGGAGAACTGCGAGGTCCTGCTCAGGTGATTCTCGAGGGGGGAGGCTGAGGGGGAGCCCGATCCTTGGTTTGATCAGCAGGGCCGGAGAGCCGGGGTAGGGAGGGACGATGGCTCCCGGTCCTGAGGACCCCCTCGAGATACCGACAGAGTCTGGGTGCAAAGCTGCTTTGCACTCCCGGATCGCTTCGGCGGGGCCGTTCTGAGGGTCCCCCGAGTCGCCCTGGCGACCAGCGACTGAGTCAGCCACGCCGAGCGTTGGTGATCCAGGAGATCCCAGACTCTGGTCACCTTGGCGAGATCAACAGGCTCCGCACCGCTGGGGATTCCAACGCCTGCGCACCTAGATGGGGGTTGTGCAGCAGGGGCTCCAGAAGGAATTCCTCCCCTCGGTCGGAACCGCGCCTCGGCCGATGTCAAAACATGCTCCGGGTCTTGAGCAGGTCCCTGTAAAGACCGGCAGCTCGGGAGATGGATCCCCGGGAGGTCGAGCCAGAACAGCTGCCGGTCGAGCCCATGGTGCAGCTGGGCGCAGGAAGGAGGGAGGCCAGCGTGCACCACTGCGGGGCCGGGTCTGCGACAGGAATCTCTGCAGGGTCTGAAGGCGGAAGGTGTGCACCTGGCTCTTGATGCACACCAACCCTTGCCCTCCCTCGGCAAGAGGGAGGCTCAGAACCAAGAGAGAGACCCAGTGCTTTCCGCCCAGAAGAAGTCCGTCAGCTTCCTCTGGACCCTGGACACAAACTCAGGGGCGGGCTCAGGGCGGTGAGTCGATGCCAAAGCATCGACGCCACCAGTTGGTTAATCACTAAAGCCCGTCCCCTGAAGGAAAGCAGTTTCAGCAGACCCGACCACGACCTCAGCCTAGCAGCCACCTTGTCCTCCAACTCCACCCAGTTGGCTGCGACCGAGGTCTCCGCGGGCTCAGGTGGACTCCCAGATATTTGAAGCTGTCCGCTCCCACTTGAACTGCTGGAGCGCTGACGGGAGGGAGTCCACCCGCCAGGGACCTACTAGTAACCCGGAGCACTTGTCCCAGTTGATCCTGGCAGAGGAAGCGCAGAGTATACACTCTGGCAGCTCCGCATCCTCTCCAGGTCAACCGGGTCGGAGGCCACCAGGAGCATGCCGTCGGGCGTAGGCCGACAGGACCACCTGTGTCCCGGCGCGCCGGCGCCAACCCGTGAGCCTCCTGCGAAGAGGCAGAGGAAGGGCTCGATGCACAGCGCGTACAGTTGTCCGGACAGAGGGCAGCCCTGACGCACTCTCTCCTGAACGCGAGGGGGGTCAGGGACCAGTTGACCTTCACGAGGCACTCGGCAGAGGCGCATAGCATCCGGAACAGGCCGACAAAACGCGGCCCGAATCCGAATGCTCGCAGGGTTTCGAAGAGATACCGTGATCCACCCGGTCGAACGCCTTCTCCTGATCCAGCGACAGGAAGGCGACCGACCGACGTCCCTCCTGCAGTAGTGCAGGGTCCCGAACCAGGAAGATGTTATCAAAAATCGTCCGTTCGGGACCGTGTAGGACTGGTCGGGATCACGTCTGCCAGCCGGACTTGAGCCTCAAGGCGGCCTTGGCCACGATTTTTATAGTCCGTGCACAGCAGCGAGACCGGCGCCAGTTTTAAGGCAGCGGAGATCCCCCTTCTTGGGCAGGCGTGATCACCGCCCGCCTCATCGAAAGGGGCATCTCCCGGTCTCGTAGGGCTTCGCCAGGACCCGCGCAAAAGGCGGCCCCAGCAAGTCCCAAAACTTTTGAAGAACTCCACGGTCAGCCCGTCGATGCCCGGCGATTTGTTATAGGGCATCCGACTAAAGGCGTCGGAGAGCTCGGCCAGGGTCAGCTGGCCCGAACTCATCCCTGACGCCCTGGCCGACCGTGGGAAGCCCATCCCACAGAACCCTGCACGCTGCCGGAGTCGACGGGATCCGGAGAGAAGAGGTCAGAGTAAAAGGCTCTGGCCCTCGTTCACGCTCTCCGGATCCGTCAGAAGGAGCCGTCGTCTGCCAGAAGGCAGGTGATGTTCCCTCGCGTCTCCCTTCTTTTTCTCCAACGCTAGAAGTGTGAGCCGCGGTCCATCTCCGGAGGAACTGGATCCTAGCGCACAAACGCCCCCGGGACCGCTGGAGCTGCAGGTCCCGCAGGGTGCTCTTCTTCTCACGCACGCCTGCTCGAGTGGGTCCCCACGAGCCAGGCGGCTCTCCAGACCCGAGCAGCTCCCTTTCCAGCCGCCGATCCGTGAGTCCCTCCGCCTGCTTTCGCGCCCTGGTGTACTCCTGACAGAAGATCTTGATCTCGCGCTTTCCCCATCCCACCACTGACGCCACGTGGGGAAGATGATCTGCCGTGCCAGACCCGTCCAAAAGTCCCGAAAGACCGCTCAAAAGCGCTCGTCCTCCAACAAACGTTGTTAAAGTGCCAGTAGGCGGAGGCATGCCCGATTGGCACCAGGGCCACCGCCACGCCACCAGGTTGTGGTCCGTGAACGGCGCCGCCTGATGTCGGAGGAGCGAACGCAGTGAGCGGGTTCCTGGTGACGAGAACCTGTCGATCCGGGACTGAGACACCCGCCTCCCTCACCCTGGTGAAGGTGAAGGCGGGACGTCCGGATGATGCCAACGCCAGATGTCGACCAGAGAGAGCTGAGCGGTCAGTTTTCTCAGGGCTGCCGACGAGAGAGGGTAGTGTTCATGACCCCCACCCTGTCCGCGGCCTCGAGGGTGCAGTTGAAATCACCCCGAGGACCACGCACTCACCGGGCGCTTGATGTTGTTCATGTAGGTCGACATCCGGCGAAAGAACTGATTCGCCCGACCCGTGGGACGGCGTACCGCGCTCACCAGGTGAACGCGATACTGTCGCCGTCCCGGATCCGTGGTGTAACAGACGGCCCGCTCGACGCCACCACATCGAGTACCGTGGGAAGAAAGGACCGGAGAAGAGCGTCGCCACCCCACAGGAGGTGCCGTGAGATGGCTGAACGACACTCTCCCCCCCCCAGAAGCCAGTTGGCTTCCGTCTCTGAGTCGCGTGTGGGTTTCCTGCAGGAAGCACACAGTAACCCCCCTTTTTTCAGGAAGGAGATTACCTGGGCCCTGCGGAAAGGGTCCCTACACCCGTTGACGTTCACGGTACCCGATGTGATACATGATCTTCTGTCAGGAGTTGTCGGTGGCGCCACGGGAGATCCTGAGTTCTCCCGAAGCTCACCAACTGGTCGTGTAACTTCGGGCCCGGAATGTGCACGTTCGAGCCCGTTTTATTGGCGTGGCTGGCCCTGAGGAAGGACCTCACAGAGGTTAGGATCCTCTGAAGTCCCCATTTGTCCAGGGCCAGCTGTACCTTGTCCCTGCGGTGGACGGTGGCCTCCAAGAACTCCAGGAGATCCGCCGCAGGGGATGTCAGGGAGAGAGACGGACGGAACCTCCGAGCCCACGCTGCCCGTGGACTCGGTATCCTCCTCCCCCTCAGCTCTCCATCGCCCCCGCGATGGTAAAGCCCAACGCACTCCCGTTGGTGGGTGAGCGCATTGCGCCTTATCTTGAGCTTCACTGGTCCTCCCTCGCCCCACCCCCCAGGGAACCGGCAGGAGAGACCGGCGGAGGGACCCTCACCCGGGGACCGTCTGCACCCTCGATTTCGGGGCGCAGACGGGCGCTCGGCGTACGCCGCCGAGCCAGATGGTTTGGTCCCCGCTCTGGGTCCCTCCTTTGAGGTCCGAGGCACGGTCTCAGGCCCGTCCTCTTCCCTCGAAGGGGGATCCACCCTCTCCGTCCTTCCCTCCCTCCCCAGAAAAGGGGATACACCCTTTTGGGTCCTTCCCTCCCTCGCATCAGTCACGGGACCGCCGGGCATTGTTTCCCCCGACGGGCCGCAAGGGCCGGAGCCCCGTCGCCGCCGGAAAGGGAAGCCCGAGGCGGTTGTTCAGGGCTCCTCCCGCGCCCCCTCGGTGACTGGAACCGGTCCCTCGATGCTGGGTCGGGGACCGGTTTCTTGGCCCCGTTGCACTTCGGGGAGGGGATCTACCTCGAGGGCACCACCTTCTGCCCTCTCCGGTTCTTCCCCTCCCTTCCGTGCTCCGGAGACCAATGTAAGCGCGGGCTCCGCAGAGCCCGCCGCTGCCTCAGGGGGTGTTTCCTTCTCCCCCTCCGCGGCAGCACGAGGGCCGAAACCCCCGTCGCCGCAAGAGAGGGAAACCTGAGGCAGCTCTTGTTCTTGGGGGGGCTCAGCTCCCCCCTCCGACCCCTCAGCCGGGGCCGCTTGCATGGGCTCCGCGTTGTCTGCGGAGCCCACGCCTGCCTCGGGAGCCCGAGGCAGCTCTTGGTCTGGGAGGGGTAGTTCCTCCCCTCTGGCCCCTCGGCAGGGTCGCCTGCATGGGCTCCCGCATTATCCACGGGCCCATGCCTGCCTCGGAGCCTGAGCTGGTTCGCCGCCCCTCCTCGGCAACACAGGTTTCAGGACCCGTGCTGCCTCCGGAGGTTTCAGGCGGTGCCGAGGCTGGCGGTGTTGTGTCGGGGGCCCCTCCTGCGCCCCCTCGGCGACCTCCCCTGCGGCCGGCCCCTCGATGGTGGAATCGGGGCCGGCTTCCGAGGTCTCTGTAGTGACGGGGAGGGGATCTACCCGAAGGGCTCCAGCTGCCCTCGCGGGTTCCTCCCTCCCCTTTGGCCTCTCGGCGGGGGCCTCTTCCATGGGCTCCACTGTTTCTTCCGCGGAGCCCCGGACCGCCTCGGGGGATGGATCCTTCTCCCCCTCTGTGGCATTACGAGGGCCGGGGCCCTCATTGCCGGCAGAGGGGGGACGCCGAGGCGGTCGCTTTGGTTTTAGGGGGCCCTCTATCGCCCCCCCGGGGACCCTCACCAAGAGGCCGGTACGTGTGCACTTGCGTGCACACGTGGGAATGCGCGCCTGCGCCCTCCTCTTCCCCCTGAGGCTGCCGGAGGCTGTCCCCTGCCCTGCCACGGCAACGGGGAGCTCACCTCCGGCAGCACTTCTCTCCTCGCCCTCTGGGGGGAGGAGGTGTTTGGTTTTGCGGGCGGCTTTGCCGCCCTGCCTCGCGGGGGGTGCCGTGGGGGAGTCTCCTTATCAGGGACTCCCCAGACCCACCGCCAGATGGTGCGGCGGCGGGCCGTCTCCCCGCTTGCCTCCCCCTGGCCTGGGCCGCCTTCTTTTTTTCTGTGACATGGTCCCATTCGGCGACCTTCTCCCCCGTCCTTTCAGGAGGTGCGGAGGGTCCCGCCACCTGGGGCTTTCTCTCCCTTTCCCCCTCAGATGTTCCTGGGAGGGGCGGGTGCTTTTTTTTGCCCCCTCTCTGTGGGCCTTTTTGAGGGCCCCAAGGCGAGGTGGACTTCGGAGGGTGCGGTGCTGGTGGCTTTGAGCCCTGCTGGAGCTTGGGGCACCTCTTTTTCTGGTGCCCCAGCTCCTTGCAGTGGTAGCACCGCACCTCCTCCGAGGAATAAAAGATTACATGGTTGGTCCCCTCAAGGGGACCACAAAGCTTCCCTCCACCTCCCCCCCGCCAGGTGGATGGTCACCTGGCGGCGGAAGGACAGGATGTGGCGGAGGGGCTGATCTTTGCAGCCCAGGGGAGGGTGGATGGATGTTTTAATCTCCCCCAGGGCTTGCAAGTGGGGCCTGAGCAGGTCGTCCTTCAAAAAAGGTGGCACGTTCGATAGGACGACCCTTGTGCCCAGGCCCGCGAGGGTTCGACGGGGATAAAATTCCCCGCCACCGCGAGACCCCTCTCAATCGCCGTGTTCGCGTGGCCCTCCCATTTTAGAAAGAAGACGGCTTTGCCGACATTTTGGAGGCCGCCACGATGGCCGATGGCCCCCACCACCTTGGCCATGGCCTTGACAAAGCCCCTCGATTGAGAGGGAGTCCTTCAGGAGGCACCTGACCCCGTGCCTCCTGGTGATGTTTTTTAAAAGGGGCTGCAGCCTCCTGCAGCCACCTTTTGCCCATTTTTGAGGGGCTTGTGGTGCTTGCCCACTCATTTTAAATTATTTATTTATTTATTTATTTATTTGTTTGTTTATTTTTTTTTAATTATTATTTTAAATAAATAAAGAAAACAAAAATACACAAAATAATATTACACCCCTGCACTTCAATAGTGCAGAGGCAGATAAAAAAAAAAACAAACAAAAAAAATTATTTATTTATTTTTAAAACAAAGAAATAAAATAAAAAATAAAATACAAAAAAACACAAACCCCTGCACTCCAATAGCACAGGGGCAAATTAAAAATGAAACAAACAGAAAAGTTTTTTTTTTTTTTTTTTTTTTTTTTTTTAAACAAACAAACGTTTTTTATTTATTTTTAATAAATAAACAAATACAAAATCACCCCTGCACTCCAATAGTGCAGGGGTAAAAGAAAAATTCAATAATAAATCAAAGTTTAAAACTAAAAATAGCTTTAAACTTAAAAGAAAATCAAAAAACTAAACTAAGGGCAAACAAAGGAGCACATGGCCTGTGCTCCCTGCCTGCCCTTCCCCCACTCTGCACAAGGCAGAAGCAGGGATTAAAACAAAAGGATTTTTAAACAAAAACTAAAACAGTGTATTGATTTAAAATAATTTTAAAACAACTAAAGAAAGTGCTCTTTAATATAAAATTTAAAAGCAAAGAAAAGAAACTAGTTTAAATGAAGTAAAATTTAAAGAACAAAACAAACAAAGGAAAAAACAGCCAAAATGTTGCCTCCTACACTTGCAAACAAAGCAAGTGTAGGAGAACAAAAGAAAAAGAAATAAAATGTGTTTTTAAAACACTAAATAAAAGTTTTAATTAACAAAAAAATGTGCCCTGCTGCTTTAGAAGAAAGAATAAATAAAAGATTTTGAAAATAAAAAGTTGAAAACACTGTTTTTTGAACTTGAGCAGGAGCTCTCCTCACGCGACTGCTCTCGCCAAGGGTGCAGCCTATTTAATGGCGGTGGCAGACTGCGCCGGCCGCCTATTGGCAGCCGGCGCACCAGCTGCCCGAAGGCAGCCGGTGAAAAGATTCAGTTTGGCACCCCCTAATCAAAAGGGGGGCCAACAAAAACGGACATTAACTAAGCCAGTTGTTTTTTTTTTTTCAAAATTAAATGTTCAAAACAAAGGGGGTGGTGGCGCAGAGCACGCCACCCAGAGCCCACTGGTCGACAAAAGCCGTCATGTCGCCAGTGGACTCCGCCGTCGGGCGTGCTCCAACGCCACCCGGGAATCGAGGGGGGCCCCTGAACATGGCCCCACAGTCAAAGAGACCCTCCCGGTGATCTTACGCTTCCTGGTCTTGTAGATGGTAAGTTTGCCAAGAGCCAGGAGCAGATTCACCAGGAGGTCCCTCTTCCTGGTGGAGCCACGAACAGGGTGCCCGAAAATAAAAAGGGTGGGGGAAAAATGCAGCCAGAACTGCAGCAGGAGGTTTTTCAAGAACAAAAAGAATGGCTGCAGCCTGGCGCAAAAGAAAAAAAATATGGAACACCGACTCGGACTCGCCGCAGAAAGGGCATGCGGGTCCGAGTCGGTGAAGTGACGAGGACCTCTCCTGACGCGAGCTCCCTTAGCACCCTCCATCCCAGGTCCCCAGCGCTCTGGGGACCAGCGGGAGTACAAGGCCTCCCACTGGGACTCTCGCCCGGGGTTGGAGGCTCCCAAGCTGGTGTCTCGGGCGGGAGACGAGGGCGAGGAAGTGGAGGGTGGAGCCATCGCAGACAGGGTCCTCCTCGACACGGAACGAAGGGGGGTCGAGGAGAACTGCGAGGTCCTGCTCAGGTGATTCTCGAGGGAGGCTGAGGGGGAGCCCGATCCTTTGGTTTGATCAGCAGGACCGAGAGCCGGGGTAGGGAGGGACGATGGCTCCCCGGTCCTGAGGACCCCTCGAGATACCCGACAGAGTCTGGGTGCAGCTGCTTTGCACTCCCGGATCGCCGGGCGGGCTTCTCTGAGGGTCCCCAGTCGCCCTGGCGACCAGCGACTGGAGTCAGCCACGCCGGCGTTGGGATCCAGGAGATCCCAGACTCTGGTCACCTTGGCCGAGATCAACAGGCTCCGCACCGCTGGGATTCCAACGCCTGCGCACCTAGATGGGGGTTGTGCAGCAGGGGCTCCAGGAGGAATTCCTCCCCTCGGTCGGAACCGCCTCGGCCGATGTCCAACATGCTCGGGTCTTGAGCAGGTCCCTGTAAAAGACCGGCAGCTCGGGGAGACGGATTCCCCGGAGGTCGATCCAGAACAGCTGCCGGTCGTAGCCCAGGTCGTGCAGCTGGCGCAACAAGAGGGAGGCCAGCGCGCACCACTGCGGGGCCGGGTCTGCGTACAGGAATCTCTGCAGGGTCTGAAGGCGGAAGGTGTGCACCTGGCTCTTGATGCACACCAACCCTTGCCCTCCCTCGGCAAGAGGGAGGCTCAGAACCGCCGCAGAGACCCAGTGCTTTCCGGCCCAGAAGAAGTCCGTCAGCTTCCTCTGGACCCTGGACACAAACTCAGGGGGCGGGCTCAGGACGGTGAGTCGATGCCAAAGCATCGACGCCACCAGTTGGTTAATCACCAAAGCCCGCCCCCGAAGGAAAGCAGTTTCAGCAGACCCGACCACGACCTCAGCCTAGCAGCCACCTTGTCCTCCAACTCCACCCAGTTGGCTGCGATCGAGGTCTCCGGGGGCCCAGGTGGACTCCCAGATATTTGAAACCGTCCGCTCCACTTGAACTGCTGGAGCGCCGACGGGAGGGAGTCCACCCGCCAGGGACCCACTAGTAACCCGAGCACTTGTCCCAGTTGATCCTGGCAGAGGAAGCG
The DNA here is from genome assembly GCA_036884735.1 of Huso huso. Classification (NCBI taxonomy): domain Eukaryota; kingdom Metazoa; phylum Chordata; class Actinopteri; order Acipenseriformes; family Acipenseridae; genus Huso; species Huso huso. The sequence continues at coordinate 32,914,791 of CM072668.1, forward strand.
GCAGAGTATACACCTGGCAGCTCCGCATCCTTCCAGGTCAACCGGGTCGGAGGCCACCAGGAGCACGCCGTCGGGCGTAGGCCGACAGGACCACCGTCGTCCGACGCGCCCGAGCGCCAACCCCGTGAGCCTCCCGCGAAGGAGGCAGAGGAAGGGCTTGATGCACAGCGCGCATAGTTGTCCGGACAGGGCAGCCCTGACGCACTCCTCTCCCCAACGCGAGGGGCGGTCAGGGACCAGTTGACCTTCAAAAGGCACTCGGCAGGCGCACAGCATCCGGAACAGGCCGACGGCGTGGCCCGAACCGAATGCTGCGCGGGTTCCGAAGAGACTGTGATCCACCCGGTCGAACGCCTTCTCTTGGTCGAGACAAGAAGAACGACCGACCGGTCCCCCTGCAGTAGTGCAGGAGGTCCCGAACCAGAAAGATGTTATCAAAAATCGTCCGGTTCGGGACCGTGTGGGACTGGTCGGGTGGATCACGTCTGCCAGCACGGACTTGAGCCTCAAGGAGGCGGCCTTGGCCACGATTTTATAGTCCGTGCATAGCAGCGAGACCGGCGCCAGTTCTTAAGGCAGCGGGAGATCCCTTTCTTGGGCAGCAGCGTGATCACCGCCGCCTCATCCGAAGGGGCATCTCCCGGTCTCGTAGGCTTCCACCAGGACCCCAGCGCAAAGCGGGCCCCAGCAAGTCCCAAAACTTCTGAAGAACTCCACGGTCAGCCCGCCGATGCCCGGCGATTTGTTATAGGGCATCCGACTGAGGCGTCGGAGAGCTCGCCAGGGTCAGCTGGCCCTCGAACTCATCTCTGACTCCCTCGCCGACCGTGGGAAGCCCATCCCACAGAACCCTGCACGCGCCGGAGGTCGGCGGGATCCGGAGAGAAGAGGTCAGAGTAAAAGGCTCTGGCCCTCTCGTTCACGCTCCGGATCCGCCAGAAGGGAGCCGTCGTCTGCCAGAAGGCAGGTGATGTTCCTACGGTCTCCCTTCTTTTCTCCAACGCGTAGAAGAGGTGTGAGCCGCGTCCATCTCCCCTGGAACTGGATCCGCGCACAAACGCCCCGGGACCGCTGGAGCTGCAGGTCCCGCAGGGTGCTCTTCTTCTTCGTACGCGCTCTGCTCGAGTGGGTCCCCACGAGCCAGGCGGCTCTCCAGATCGAGCAGCTCCCTTTCCAGCCGCCGATCCGTGAGTCCCTCCGCGCTGCTCGCGCCCCTCGTGTACTCCTGACAGAAGATCTTGATCTGCGCCTTCCCCACGTCCCCACCACTGACGCCACGTGGGGAAGCGAGATCGTCTGCCGTGCCAGACCGTCCAAAAGTCCCGGAAAGACGCTCAAAGCGCTCGTCCTCCAACAAGGCGTTGTTAAAGTGCCAGTAGGCGGAGGCGTGCCGACTGGCACCAGGGCCACCGCCACGGCCACCAGGTTGTGGTCCGTGAACGCGCCGGCCTGATGTCGGAGGAGCGAACGCGGTGAGCGTGGTTCCTGGTGACGTAGAACCTGTCGATCCGGGACTGAGACACCCGCCCCTCCCTCACCCTGGTGAAGGTGAAGGCGGGTCCGGGTGATGCCAACGCCAGATGTCGACCAGAGAGAGCTGAGCGGTCAGCTCTCTCAGAGCTGCCGACGAGAGGGGTAGTGTTCTTGCCCCCCCCCTGTCCGCGACCTCGAGGGTGCAGTTGAAATCACCCCCGAGGACCACGCACTCGTCGGCGCCGATGTTGCTCATGTAGGTCGACATCCGGCGAAAAGAACTGGACCCTCGCCGGACCCGTGGACGGCGCGTACCGTTCACCAGGTGAACGATACTGTCGCCGTCCCGGATCCGGTGGTGTAACAGACGGCCCGCCTCGACGTCTACCACATCGAGTACCGTGGGAAGAAAGGACCCGAGAAGAGCGTCGCCACCCACAAGAGGTGCCGGTGAGATGGCTGAACGACTCTCCCCCACTCCAGAAGCCAGTTGGCTTCCGCCTCCTGGGTATGTGGGTTTCCTGCAGGAAGCACACAGAGTAACCCCTTTTTTCAGGTAGGAGATTACCTGGGCCCTGCGCGGAAAGGGTCCCTACACCCGTTGACATTCACAGTACCGATGTGATACATGATCCTCTGTCAGGGAGTTGTCGGTGACGCTCACGGGAGATCCTGAGTTCTCCAAGCTCACCAACTGGTCGTAACTTGCGGGCCCGAATGTGCACGTTCGAGCCCGGTTTATTGGCGTGGCTGGCCCTGAGGAAGGACCTCACAGAGGTTAGGATCCTCTGAAATCCCCCATTTGTCCAGGCCAGCTGTACCTTGTCCCTCTTTGGTGGACCGGTGGCCTCCAAGAACTCAGGAGATCCGCCGCAGGGATGTCAGGGAAGAGAGCGGACGGAACCTCCGAGCCCATGCTGCCCGTGGACTCCGGTGGCATCCTCCTCCCTCTCCTCAGCTCCATCGCCCCCCTCGCGATGGTAAAGCACAACCGCTCTCGTTGGTGGGTGCGTTGCGCCTTATCTTTGAGCTTCACGGTCCTCCCTCGCGCCCACCCCCAGGGGCGATGGGAGAGACCCGGCGGAGGGACCCTCGGGGACCGTCTGCCCCTCGATTTGGGCGCAGGCGGTCGCCATCGGCATCGCCGCCAGGCAGACCCGGTCTCGTCGTCCCGCTCTGGGTCCCTCCTTTGAGGTCGAGGCACGGTCTCAGGCCGTCCTCTTCTCTCGAAGGAAGGGGATCCACCCTCTCGGTCCTTCCCTCCCTCCCCTAGAGAAGGGATACACCCTTCGGTCCTTCCTTCCCCCGCATCAGTCACGGGACCGCCTCGGGCGATGTTTCCCCCCACGTGACTGAACCGGCCGGAGCCCTCGTCGCCGCCCGGGTCGGGCCCGGCGGTTGTTCTTTCAGGGGCTCCTCCAGCGCCCCTGGGAGACTGGAACCGGTCCCCACGATGCTGGGTCTGGGACGGTTTCTTAACCCAGTGCACTTCGGGGGGGATCTACCTCGAGGGCACCACCTTCTGCCCTCTCTGGTTCTTCCCCCTCCCTTCCGCTCCGGAGACCAATATAGCAAGGGCTCCATGAGGCCCGCCTCTGCCTCAGGGGTGTTTTCTCCTCCCCTCCGCGGCAGCACGAGGGCGGGAACCCCGTCGCCGCCAGAGAGGAAGCCTGAGGCAGATCTTGTTCTGGTTGCTCTTCTCCCCCCTCCGGACCCCTCGGCGGGGTCGCTTGCATGGGCTCCGCATTGTCCGCCCGGCCCACGCCCTGCCTCGGGGCGAGTCCACCTCCTCCCGGAGACGGGAGCCAGAGGCAGCTCCTGTTCTGGGAGAGGGTTCATCCCACCCCTCGACCCCTCGGTCGCCTGCATGGGCTCCACGCTATCCGCCAGCCCACCGCCTGCCTCGGGAGCTGGTTCCGCCGCCCCCTCCCTCGGCAACACAGGTTCCAGGACCCATGTCCCTACGGAGGAAGGCGGTGCCCCAGGCAGCTGTTCTGTCGGGGGCCCCTCCTGCGCCCCCGGCGACCTCCTCTGCGGCCGGCCCCTCGGTGGCAGAGTCGGGGCGGCTTCCGAGGTCTTTAGTGTGACTGGGAGGGGATCTACCCGAAGGGCTTGTTTTGCCCTCGCGGGTTCCTCCCTCCCCTTTGGCCTCTCGGCGGGGGCCTCTTCCATGGGCTCCGCTGCTTCTTCCGCAGAGCCCCGGACCGCCTCGGGGGATGGATCCGTCACCCCCTCTGCGGCATTACGAGGACCGGGGCCCTCGTTGCCAGGCAGAGGGGGACGGCGAGGCCGATCGCTTTGGTTTTTTGAGGGGGCCCTCTTTGCCCCCGGGGACCCCACCGTGAGGCGGTGCGTGTGCACTTGCGTGCTGCGTGGGAAGGCGGCCTGCGCCTTCCTCTTCCCCTGAGGCTTCGAGGCTGTCCCTGCCCTGCCACGGCGACGGGGAGCCCACCTCCCGGCAGCGCTTCTCTCCTCACCCTCTGTGGGGGAGGTGGTGTTTTAGTTTTAGGCGGCTTTGCCGCCTGCCTCGCTGGGTGCCGTCAAGGGTGTCCCTTTCTCTGGGACTCCCCTGACCCACCGCCAGATGGTACGGCCGGCGGGCTTCGCCCCCCCTGTAGCTGCCCCTGTGGACCTGGCCGCCGCCCTTTTTGCGGCGGGCGACCACAGCGGTCCATTCAGCGGCCTTCTCCCCATAGCGCTTTCGGGGCGGAGGTCCCGCCACCTCGGGGCCTTCTCCCTTTCCCCCCTCAGATGTTCCTGGGAGGGGGCGGGTGCTTTTGCCCCCTCTGTGGGCCTCTTGGAGGCCCTGGGGCGAGGTGGACTCGGAGGGTGCGGTCTTGCGGGCGCGGGTGGCTTTGCGCCCTGCTGGAGCTTGGGGCACCTCTTTTTCTGGTGCCCCAGCTCCTTGCAGTGGTAGCACCGCACCTCCTCCGAGGAATAAAAGATTACATAATTGGTCCCCTCAAAGGGGACCACGAAGCTGCCCTCCGCCACCTCCTGGCCCGCCAGGTGGATGGTCACCTGGCGGCGGAAAGATAGTACGTGGCGGAGGGGCTGATCTTTGCAGCCCAGGGGGAGGGGGTGGATGGAAGTTTTAATCTCCCCCAGGGCTTGCAAGTGGGGCCTGAGCAGGTCGTCCTTCAAAAAAGGTGGCACGTTCGATAGGACGACCCTTGTGCCCAGGCCCGCGAGCGGTTCGACGACGATAAAATCCCGCCACCAGACCCCTCTCAATCGCTGTGTTCGCGGCGGCCTCCGATCTTAAGAAGAAGACGGCTTTGCCGTACATCTTGGAGGCCGCCACGATGGCCGATGGCCCCACCACCTTGGCCATGGCCTTGACAAAGCCCTCGATTGAGAGGGAGTCCTTCAGGAGGCACCTGACCCCGTGCCTCCTGGTGATGTTTTTAAAAGGTGCTGCAGCCTCCCCTGCAGCCACCTTTGCCCATTTTTGAGGGGCTTGTGGAGCTTGCCCACTCATTTTATTTATTTATTTGTTTATTTATTTATTTGTTTGTTTATTTATATTTTTTAATTATTATTTTAGATAAATAAAGAAAACAAAACAATACACCCACCCCTGCACTTCAATAGTGCAGAGGCAGATAAAAAAAATTAAAACAAACAAACAAAAATTATTTATTTATTTTTAAAACAAAGAAATAAAATAAAATAAAATACACACAAACACAAACCCCTGCACTCCAATAGCACAGGGGCAAATTAAAAATGAAACAAACAGAAAAGTTTTTTTTTTTTTTTTTTTTTTTTTTAAAACAAACAAACGTTTTTTATTTATTTTTTAATAAATAAACAAATACAAAATCACACACCCCTGCACTCCAATAGTGCAGGGGTAAAATAAAAATTCAATAATAAATCAAAGTTTAAAACTAAAAAATAGTTTTAAACTTAAAAGAAAATCAAAAACTAAACTAAGGGCAAACAAAGGAGCACATGGCCTGTGCTCCCTGCCTGCCCTTCCCCCACTCTGCACAAGGCAGAAGCAGGGGATTAAAACAAAAGGATTTTTAAAACAAAAACTAAAACAGTGTATTGATTTAAAATGATTTTAAAATAAACTAAAGAAAGTGCTCTTTAACATAAAATTAAAAAGCAAAGTAAAGAAACTAGTTAAAATGAAGTAAAAATTTAAAGAACAAAACAAACAAAGGAAAACAAGCCAAAATGGCTGCCCTCCTACACTTGCAAACAAAGCAAGTGTAGGAGAACCAAAGAAAAAAGAAATAAAATGTGTTTTTAAAACACTAAATAAAAGTTTTAATTAACAAAAAAGGTGCACTGCTGCTTTAGAAAAAAGATAAAATAAAAGATTTTGAAAATAAAAAGTTGAAAACACTGTTTTGTGAACTCTGAGCAGGAGCTCTCCTCACGCGCGACTGCTCTCGCTCAAGGGTACAGCCTATTTATTGGCCGGTAAAAACTGCGCCGGCCGCCTATTGGCAGCCGGTGCACCAGCTGCCTAATGGCAGCCGGTGAAAAAATACAGTATGGCGCCCCCTAATCAAAAGGGGGTGCCAACAAAAAACGGTAAATTAAATTTTCAAAACAAAGGGGGGGGTGGTACAGAGCACGCCACCCAGAGCCCACTGGTCAACAAAAGACGTCATGTCGCCAGTGGACTCCGCGTAGGCATGCTCCAGCGCCACCCGGGAACGAAGGAGGGCCCTGAACATGGCCCCACAGTCAAAGAGACCCTCCCCGGTGATCTTACGCTTCCTGGTCTTGTAGATGGTAAGTTTGCCAAGAGCCAGGAGCAGATTCACCAGGAGGTCCCTCTTCCTGGTGGAGCCACGAACAGGGTGCCCAAAAATAAAAAGGGTAGGGGAAAAATGCAGCCAGAACTGCAGCAAGAGGTTCTTTAAGAACAAAAAGAACGGCTGCAGCCTGGCGCAAAGGAAATAAATGTGGAAAACCGACTCGGACTCGCCGCAGAAAGGGCATGCGGGGTCCGAGTCGGTGAAGTGACGCAGGACCTCTCCTGACGCGAGCGCTCCGTGTAGCACCCTCCAGCCCAGGTCCCCAGCGCCTCTGGGGACCAGCGGGGAGTACAAAGCCTCCCACTGGGGCCTCTCGCCCTCCGGGGGTTGGAGGGGCTCCCGCCAAGCGGTGTCTCGGCGGGAGACGAGGGCGAGGAAGTGGAGGGTGTGGAGCGCCATCGCGTACAGGGTCCTCCTCGACACGGAACGAAGGGGGGTCAAGGAGAACTGCGAGGTCCTGCTCAGGTGATTCTCGAGGGGAGGCTGAGGGGGAGCCCGATCCTTTGGTCTGATCAGCAGGGCCGGAGAGCCGGGGGTAGGGAGGGACGATGGCTCTCCGGTCCTGAGGACCCCCTCGAGATACCCGACAGAGTCTGGGTGCAAAGCTGCTTTGCACTCCCCGGATCGCTTCGGCGGGTCGTTCTGAGGGTCCCCGGAGTCGCCCTGGCGACCAGCGACTCGAGAGTCAGCCACGAAAAGTTGGTGATCCAGGAGATCCCAGACTCTGGTCACCTTGGCCGAGATCAACAGGCTCCGCACCGCTGGGGATTCCAACGCCACGCACCTAGATGGGGTTGTGCAGCAGGGGCTCCAGAAGGAATTCTCCCCTCGGTCGGAACCGCGTCTCGCCGATGTCAAACATGCTCGGGTCCTGAGCAGGTCCTGGTAAAAGACCGGCAGCTCGGGGAGACGGATTCCCCGGAGATCGATCCAAAAGAGCTGCCGGTCGTAGCCCAGGTCGTGCAGCTGGCGCAACAGGAGGGACGCCAGCGTGCACCACTGCGGGGGGCGGGTCTGCGACAGGAATCTCTGCAGCGTCTGGAGGCGGAAGGTGTGCACCTGGCTCTTGATGCACACTAACCCTTGCCCTCCCTCGGCAAGAGGGAGGCTCAGAACCGCCGCGAGACCCAGTGCTTTCGCCCAGAAGAAGTCCGTCAGCTTCCTCTGGACCCTGGACACAAACTCAGGGGGCGGGCTCAGGACGGTGAGTCGATGCCAAAGCATCGACGCCACCAGTTGGTTTATCACTAAAGCCCGTCCCCTGAAGGAAAGCAGTTTCAGCAAACCCGACCACGACCTCAGCCTCGCAGCCACCCTGTCCTCCAACTCCACCCAGTTGGCTGCGACCGAGGTCTCCGCGGGGCTCAGGTGGACTCCCAGGTATTTGAAGCTGTCCGCGCTCCACTGGAACTGCTGGAGCGCGGCAGGGAGGGAGTCCACCCGCCAGGGACCTACTAGTAACCCGGAGCACTTGTCCCAGTTGATCCTGGCAGAGGAAGCGGCAGAGTATACACTCTGGCAGCTCCGCATCCTCTCCAGGTCAACCGGGTCGGAGGCCACCAGGAGCACGTCGTCGGCGTATGCCGACAGGACCACCCTCGTGTCCGGCGCCGGCGCCAACCCGTGAGCCTCCTGCGAAGGAGGCAGAGGAAGGCTCGATGCACAGCGCCATGCAGTTGTCCGGACAGAGGGCAGCCTGACGTACTCCTCTCCTGAACGCGAGGGGCGCGGTCAGGGGACCAGTTGACCTTCAACAGGCACTCGGCAGAGGCGTAGAGCATCCGGAACAGGCCGACAAAAGCGGCCCGAATCGAACGCATTTCGCGGGGTTCGAAAGAGATACTGTGATCCACCCGGTCGAACGCCTTCTCCTGATCCAGCGACAGGAAGACCCGACCGACCGGTCCTCCTGCAGTAGTGCAGCAGGTCCCGAACCAGGAAGATGTTATCAAAAATCGCCCGTTCGGGACCGTAGGACTGGTCGGGTGGATCACGTCTGCCAGCACGACTTGAGCCTCAAGGAGGCGGCCTTGGCCACGATTTTATAGTCCGTGCATAGCAGCGAGACCGGGCGCCAGTTCTTGGGCAGCGGAGATCCCCTTCTTGGGCAGGAGCGTGATCACCGCCCGCCTCATCGAAAGGGGCATCTCCCGGTCTCGTAGGCTTCCGCCAGGACCAGCGCAAAGGCGGGCCCCAGCAAATCCCAAAACTTTTTGAAGAACTCCACGGTCAGCCCGTCGATGCCCGGCGATTTGTTATAGGGCATCCGACTAAGGGCGTCGGAGAGCTCGGCCAGGGTCAGCTGGCCCTCGAACTCATCCCTGACGCCCTGGCCGACCGTGGGAAGCCCATCCCAAAGAACCCTGCACGCGTCGGAGTCGACGGGATCCGGAGAGAAGAGGTCAGAGTAAAAGGCTCTGGCCCTCTCGTTCACGCTCTCCGGATCCGTCAGAAGGGAGCCGTCGTCTGCCAGAAGGCAGGTGATGTTCCTGCGGTCTCCCTTCTTTTCTCCAACGCAGCGTTAGAAAGTGTGAGCCGGTCCATCTCCCGGAGGAACTGGATCCGCTGGCGCTCGCCCCCCGGGACCGCTGGAGCTGCAGGTCCCGCAGGGTGCTCTTCTTCTCTACGTACGCGCTCTGCTCGAGTGGGTCCCCGCGAGCCAGGCGGCTCTCCAGACCGAGCAGCTCCCTTTCCAGCCGCTCGATCCGTGAGTCCCTCCGCCTGCTCGCGCCCCTGTCACTCCTGACAGAAGATCTTGATCTGCGCTTTCCCCGCGTCCCACCACTGACGCCACGTGGGAAGCGAGATCGCCTGCCGTGCCAGACCGTCCAAAAAGTCCCGGAAAGACCGCTCAAAGCGCCGTCCTCCAACAAGGCGTTGTTAAAGTGCCAGTAGGCAGAGGCATGCCGACTGGCACCAGGGCCACCGCCACGGCCACCAGGTTGTGGTCCGTGAACGGCGCCCGCCTGATGTCGGAGGAGCGACGCGGTGGCGTGGTTCCCTGGTGACGTAGAACCTGTCGATCGGGACTGAGACACCGCCCTCCTCACCCTGGTGAAGGTGAAGGCGGGGACGTCCGGATGCTGCCAACGCCAGATGTCGACCAGAGAGAGCTGAGCGGTCAGCTCTCTCAGGGCTGCCGACGAGAGAGGGTAGTGTTCTTGCGCCCCCACCCTGTCCGCGGCCTCGAGGGTGCAGTTGAAATCACCCCCGAGGACCACGCACTCGTCGGCGCCGATGTTGTTCATGTAGGTCGACATCCGGCGAAAGAACTGGACCCTCGCCGGACCCGTGGACGGCGCGTACACGTTCACCAGGTGAACGATACTGTCGCCGTCCCGGATCCGGTGGTGTAACAGACGGCCCGGCTCGACGTCTACCACATCGAGTACCGTGGGAAGAAAGGACCCGGAGAAGAGCGTCGCCACCCCACAGGAGGTGCCGTGAGATGGCTGAACGACACTCTCCCCCACTCCAGAAGCCAGTTGGCTTCCGTCTCTGGAGTCGTGTGGGTTTCCTGCAGGAAGCACACAGAGTAACCCCCTTTTTTCAGGAAGGAGATTACCTGGGCCCTGCGGAAAGGGTCCCTACACCCGTTGACGTTCACGGTACCGATGTGATACATGATCCTCTGTCAGGAGTTGTCGGTGGCGCTCACGGGAGATCCTGAGTTCTCCAAGCTCACCAACTGGTCGTGTAACTTTCGGGCCCGAATGTGCGTTCGAGCCCAAGTTTTGTTGGCGTGGCTGGCCCTGAGGAAGGACCTCACAGAGGTTAGGATCCTCTGGAAGTCCCCCCATTTGTCCAGGGCCAGCTGTACCTTGTCCCTGCGGTGGATGGTGGCCTCCAAGAACTCCAGGAGTTCCGCCGCAGGGATGTCAGGGAGAGAGACGGACGGAACCTCCGAGCCCACGCTGCCGTGGACTCGGTATCCTCCTCCCTCTCCCTCAGCTCTCCATCGCCCCCCTCGCGATGGTAAAGCACAACGCACTCACGTTGGTGGGTGAGCGCATTGCGCCTTATCTTGAGCTTCACTGGTCCTCCCTGCGCCCCCCCCCCAGGGGGCACCCGGGAGACCGGCGGAGGGACCCTCGCAGGGACCGTCTGCACCCTCGATTTCGGGGGCGCAGAGCGGGCCTTCGCATCGCCCGCCGAGCCAGATGGTTTCATCCCCGCTCTGGGTCCCTCCTTTGAGGTCGAGGCACGGTCTCAGGCCCGTCCTCTTCCCTCGAAGGGGATCCACCCTCTCGGGTCCTTCCCCCTCCCTCCCCTAGAAAGGGATACACCCTTCGGGTCCTTCCCCTCCCTCCACATCAGTCACGGGACCGCCTCGGGCATTGTTTCCCCGGCGGGGCGCGGGGGCGGAGCCCTCGTCGCCGCCCGGAAAGGAAGCCCGAGGCGGTTGTTGTTCAGGGGCTCCTCCAGCGCCCCTCGGTGACTGGAACCGGTCCCCTCGATGCTGGGTCGGGGACGGTTTTGCTTAACCCGTTACGCCGGGGAGGATCTACCTGAGGGCACCACCTTCTGCCTCTCCGGTTCTTCCCCCTCCCTTCCGTGCTCCGGAGACCAATGTAGCCGGGCTCCGCCAAAACCCGCCGCTGCCTCAGGGGGTGTTTCCTTCTCCCCCTCCGCGGCAGCACGAGGGCCGAAACCCCCGTCGCCGCAAGAGAGGGAAACCTGAGGCAGCTCTTGTTCTTGGGGGGGCTCAGCTCCCCCCTCCGACCCCTCAGCCGGGGCCGCTTGCATGGGCTCCGCGTTGTCTGCGGAGCCCACGCCTGCCTCGGGAGCCCGAGGCAGCTCTTGGTCTGGGAGGGGTAGTTCTTCCTCCCCCTCTGGCCCCTCGGCAGGGGTCGCCTGCATGGGCTCCGCTTTATCCACGGAGCCCATGCCTGCCTCGGGAGCTGGTTCCGCCGCCCCCTCCTCGGCAACACAGGTTTCAGGACCCGTGCTGCCTCCGGAGGTAGGCGGTGCCCGAGGCAGGTGTTGTGTCGGGGGCCCCTCCTGCGCCCCCTCGGCGACCTCCCCTGCGGCCGCCCTCGATGGTGGAATAGGGGCCGGCTTCCGAGTCTCTGTAGTGACGGGAGGGGATCTACCGAAGGGCTCAGCTGCCCTCGCGGTTCCTCCCTCCCCTTTGGCCTCTCTCGTGGGGCCTCTTCCATGGGCTCCACTGTTTCTTCCATGAGCCCCGGACCGCCTCGGGGGATGGATCCTTCTCCCCTCTGTGGCATTACGAGGCCGAGGCCCTCGTTGCCGACAGAGGGGGGACACCAGGGGCCTTCGCTTTGGTTTTTAGGGGCCCTCTTTCGCCCCGGGGACCCCCCCACGTGAGGCCGTGCGTGTGCACTTGCGTGCACGTGAGGCGCACCTGCCCTTCCTCTTCCCCCTGAGGCCGCCTGAGGCTGTCCCCTGCCCTGCCACGGCGGCGGGGAGCCCACCTCCGGCAGCGCTTCTCTCCTCACCCTCTGGGGAGAGGGAGGTGTTTGGTTTTAGGTTACTTTGCCCCTGCCTGTGCGGGGGGTGCCGTCGAGGGAGTCCCTTCTCAGGACTCCCCTGGCCCACCGCCTGATGGTCTGGCGGCGGGCTTAAATCGCCCCTGCTTGGCCGCCCCTGTGGACCTGGCCGCCGCCTTCTTTTTTTGGCGACGGTGATCACTCACTCGGCCTTCTCCCCAAGAGGCTTTCAAGGGTCCGGCCACCTCGGGGCCTTCTCCCCTTCCCCTCAGATGTTCCTGGGGAGGCGGGTGCTTTGCCCCCCTCTGTGGGCCTCTTGGAGGGCCCTGGGGCGAGGTGGACTTCGGAGGGTGCGGTGCGAGCGGCGGGTGTCTTTAAGCCCTGCTGGAGCTTGGGGCACCTCTTTTCTGGTGCCCCAGCTCGCCTGCAGTAGCACCGCACCTCCTCCGGAATAAAATTACATAATTGGTCCCCTGAAAGGGGACCACAAAGTTGCCCTCCACGGCGTCCCTCCCCGCCAGGTGGATGGTCACCTGGCGTCGGAAGGACAGCACGTGGCGGAGGGGTTGGTCCTTGCACCCTAGGGGGATGGGGTGGATCCCTGTTTTTAACTCCCCTAGGGCCTGAAGATGGGGCTTCAGGAGGTCGTCCTTCAAAAAAGGTGGGACGTTTGAAAGGACGACCCTGCTGCCCAACCCCTCCAAGGGTTCAATGGGGATGTATATACCCCCGACCGCGAGACCCCTCTCGATAGCCGTGTGCGTGGCGGCCTCAGATTTTAAAAAGAAGACGGCCTTGCCGTACATCTTTGAGGCCGCCACGATGGTCGATGGTCCGACCACCTTGGCCATGGCTTTCACCATGGCCTCTATCGAGAGGGTATCCCTGATGAGGCACCTGACCCCGTGCCTCCTGGTCATGTTTTTAAAAGGGGCTGCAGCCTCCCCTGCAGCCACCTGTGCCCACTTTTTTGGGGCCTGTGGAGCTTGCCCACTCATTATTTTAATTTTTATTTGTTTATAAAAAAAACAAACAAACAATAAATCAAAAATAAAACAAACACAATTGCACACCCCTGCACTCCAATAGTGCAGGGGCACACAGAACACAAAGTTTTTTTTTTTTTTTTTTTTTTAAATAATTAAATAAACAAAAAAAAATAAAACAAACAAACAAAATTATTTATTTATTTTTAAACAAAAAATAAAATTCACACACACACAAAAAAAAATAAAACAAAAAACAAAGGGTTTTTTTTTTTTTTTTTTTTTTTTTTTTTTTTTTTTAATTAATAATTAAATAAACGAAAAATAAAACAAACAAACAAAATTATTTATTTAGTTTTAAAACAACAAAAAATAAAAATTCACACACCCACCCCTGCACTCCAATAGTGCAGGGGCACACACACACAAAAAGAAAAATAAAACAACCAAAAGGACAAAGGTTTTTTTTTTTTTTTTTTTTTAACAAACGTATTTGTTTCTTTATTTTTTAATAAATAAACAAATACAAATCACACACCCCTGCACTCCAATAGTGCAGGGGTAAAAGAAAAATTCAATAATAAATAAAAGTTTAAAAACTAAAAAATAGTTTTAAACTTAGAAGAAAATCAAAAGCTAAACTAAGGGCAAACAAAGGAGCACATGGCATGTGCTCCTTGCCTGCCCTTCCCCCACTCTGCACAAGGCAGAAGCAGGGGATTAAAACAAAAGTATTTTTAAAACAAAAACTAAAACAGTGTAATGATTAAAAATGACTTTAAAATAAACTAAAGAAAGTGCTCTTTAATATAAAATTAAAAAGCAAAGAAAAGAAACAAGTTTAAATGAAATAAAAATTAAAAGAACAATACAAACAAAAGAAAAAACAAGCCAAAATGGCTGCCCTCCTACACTTGCAAACAAGCAAGTGCAGGAGAACCAAAGAAAAAAGAAATAAAATGTGCTTTTAAAACAATAAATAAAAGTTTTAATTAACAAAAAAGGTGCCCTGCTGCTTTAGAAATAAGAATAAATAAAAAGATTTTGAAAATAAAAAGATGAAAACACTGTTTTTTTTTACTTTTAGCAGGAGCTCTCGTCGCACACGTCTGCTCTCGTTCAAGGGTGCAGCAGCAGTGTCCCCCACTGGGGATTGAACCCACGACCCTCCAGGCAAGAGTCCAGAGCCCTAACCACTACTCCACACTGCTGCTCTGAGTGTATCTCTCGCTCTCTCTAGTGTAGCTCGCAGTGCTGTTTTTTCCACCCCCACAATCACAATTATTTATATTTATTAAAAATGGCAGCGTTTCCCTGCTTTGCCTACACTTGCCTCAGTAAATTCATTGTAGTTTTTTTTATTAACACTAGAACCGCCACGTAGTCACTTTGACAAATACATTTTTAAACTGCTTCATTATGAAAATGAAAGACATACTATCGGATAGAACTGAAAAGTTTTATCTATGAACATCATATCTAATATTTGCATCGCAGAAGCACCAACATTTTTCAAAATGAGCACGATTACAAACAGAGAAAAAATGTAATAAAATACACATTTCAAAAGAAACGTATGTACAGATACCTGTGTACAGGTGCAAACAGGTATATGTACACACAAAACTATAAAACCAAAATCACTGTTTCTAATACTACATAAAAAGAAAATATAACAATACTCCCAGTATGATGGCTGCATTGTACTCTATGGAGGAGTGTACGCATCTGCCAGCTGCCTGCCTGCATCCAGGAGCTGTGTTGTAAACACAGACGCAGTTCCATTGAACACTACTGTGTAAACACGTGTAAACTGGTACATACAAACCGTTAAAACCGAAATGTTTTTTTTTTCTGAAAGTAATATAAAAAAGAATATATAACATATGCTTCACATTAGGCACATATGTTTCATATTAGGCACATAAGATGTTATCCTACCTGCCATTTCAGTTTGCTGTATGCTGAGTGCAGAGTGCTGTATTCTAATCAAAATGACTACTTTCAAGATTAAATATTTCTGATATATTCCCAGTTGCATTTGTGGATCAAAACGAAGGAATGATGTATCCCAGGTACTTTGAAAAATAAGCAATAGGCTTTCACTGAGTTGGCATACATATGATTTACAACGAATAGTAATTAACATTTTAAGTCCAAAATGTGTCAAATTGACCTGCATGGCAGTTCTAGTGTTAAAATGTATATTTGTATTTCGGCACAGGGATTGCACAATCACTTCACGTGCAGAGTAGAGTGTGTTTTGTATATGTGCACGGGGGGGTTGCACAAATTAGTTCACGTGCGAGGATTCAAGTGAATGATTAGCAATTGAGTCCTGGTACAGGTGTATATATAGAGGCACGAAAGAGAGGAGAAAGGATTTAAAATCTAAAATATAACAATAGCTATTCGATGCGGAGGACCTGCACGATACTTGTTTGGGTTCGTCCACTGTTTGTTTGTCTGTCTATTTATTTTGGACAATGTGCCATTTTGTTTGTTCAGTGTTTTGTTTTGTTAAAGTATTTATTTATTATTAAACGCACAACAGCATATTCACTCACCAAACTGTGTCCTGTCTCTTCCGGGTCTAACGTCACCACAAACTATCCAGGACAGTGGTATAAACAACTCAAAATGTTGAATCGGTAACATAACATAACATCTTTATTTTTTATATAGCACCTTTCATAGTGGACCACCATCACAAAGCGCTTTACAGAGGTAGGCTGTGAACTGTGCAATAGTACATTGATTTAACATCTCATCCGCAGGATGGAGCACAAAGAGGTTAAGTGACTTGCTCAGGGTCACACAGTAAGTCAGTGGCAGAGGTGGGATTTGAACCGGTGACCTTCTGGTTACAAGCCCTGGACTTTAACCACTGGACCACACTGCCTCTGTAAGAAGAAAATCCACAGTTTCTCTTGCCTAACAGTACTTGACAACAGTGAATGATTCAACACAAAATGAATATCAACATTTTATAAATATGTTTTTGTTTGTTTAAAATGATGTGCTTGGCAATAGAATGTATTTTGATTGCAGTATGTAGTAGTGGGAGGAGAGCGCTTGGCTTCTGAATGCGACTACCACCAATTCGAGCATACATGGATGACATGACAACCATGACTACAACAGTAGCCTGCACTAATTGGTTATTGGACAAATTAACCAATAACATTGAATGGGCATGAATGCAATTCTCAAGCCCACTAAATCAAGGAGCATCTCTATAATTAAAGGTAAAGTAGTTGATAAAACGTTCTTCATTAATGGTGAGGCAATACCAACAGTGTCTGAGGAGCGTCTTGGGAGATGGTACGACGGTGGATCTAAAGGACACAGTTCGTGTGGGAGAAGTTAGACAACAAGCAGTGGAAGGGTTGAAGAGCATAGACAGCAGCGCTTTACCAGGCAAACTAAAACTCTGGTGCTTTCAGTTTGGTCTACTGCCGAGGTTGCTGTGGCCACAGACTGTGTACGAGGTTTCTTTGACAACAGTAGAGAAGCTGGAAGCTTTAATCAGTTCATACATCAGGAAATGGTTGGGAGTTCCACGCTGCCTCAGCAGAATGGGACTTTATGGTAAAGGAATACTGCAGCTACCAGTCTCCGCTCTAAACTAGGAGTTTAAGTGCACCAAGGTCCGACTGGAAATTACATTAGTAGAGTCATGCGACAAATACGTAAGGGAGGCAGCACCTGTGTTAAAAACTGGAAGAAAGTGGGCGGCAAAGAAAGCTGTGGAGCATGCAAAGGCTGCCCTTCGAATTGGTGATATCATGGGGCAAGTTCAGCATGGAAGAGGGGGTCTTGGTCTCAGTTCAGCTCCTCCTACATGGCACAAGGCAGCCCCAGCTCAACGGAGGAAGTTGGTAGTCAACGAGGTGCAAAAGCAGGAGGAGGATGAGGTGCATAAGGCCATTTCCCAGGCCAAGCAGGGAGAATGGATGAGATGGGAGAGTGTGGAACAACGCAAAATTGGCTGGCAAGACCTATGGTCAATGGAACAGAGCAGGATCATTTTTCCTCATCAGGTCAACATATGATGTTCTCCCATCACCACAGAACCTAAACCTCTGGGTAGGAGAGGATCCCTCATGTCCTTTGTGTTCATCATCTGCAACATTAAGGCACATTTTGACAGGATGTAAGGTGGATCTTAGCCAAGGACGGTTTACTTGGCGCCATGACCAGGTGCTGCGATGTTTGGCCTTAGCATTTGAAGACAAGCGTAACATGACCAATAAGTTGCCACCTGTTCCATCAAAACATTACACAAAAGACAACATTCCTCCGCCCAGGAGAGCAACCACCAAGAAAAGGTGTTAAAAGCAAGTCTCGCCCAGGACAACTGGAAGCTGCTAGAGACTGGAAAATGCTGGCAGATGTTGGTCAACAGAAGGTTGGAAGGTGCCCACTTGAAGACCCCAGAGATGTACCCTACTTAGCTCAATCCAGACGGTTGTCATGCTGATGCGCTGGGAGACCGCACTGTGGTTGATCCCGGAGCCAACATCGCAGCCGTTGTGTGTGCTGATGCGCTAGGAGGCAATAAGCTGATCCCTGGAGCCAGCATTACACTTCAGCCATCAAGACCAGACAGAAGGATATCTACATCATCATATGGAAGGAAGCGCAAATGGATGGAGACACAGATGGATCACATTAGTTTACTGTAAAGCTACGTCTTAGTTGGTGCTTATCTTGGCGAGAGCCGAGTTCAAATCAGCATGAAGTTTTAACATCTACTCTCGTGTAATGGAAATCATGTCACAATGAAAAACGAAAGATCTGCTCACTAACTTTTAATGACATAACATAAAAGATAACTTATGGAAATGTGGGTTTAAAATTACCCATAAGGCCAGGTTTTGTTTTGCATTTAACTTTAAGGTTTGCAGTAGCACGATCTAGACAAGCAAATGTGAAAGCTAATTATATCTAACCAGTACATTTTGCAGAAGCAGCAGCTACTGATATGAATATCAATGCTGTATGAATGAAACATTATCAGGCAATAAAGATTAAAGGAGCATGCTGACTAAATAAAAGCTCTTAATATTTACAGTATGTACATATGTGTTGAAGTACTGTGTTTGAAATATTCCTAAAAACACTTGGAATGTGAAGTAGGGTTAGATCTTTTCCAGATGTTAGACTCATTATTACATTGGACATAAAGTTATTTGCTGTAAATGTCTAGAATTTTTGATTACAATATTTTCAGTGAATTAAAAATAACTATTAAAGGAGAGCTGTCAGTCTATTCAGGGCTCTGTTGTGTGAAGAAGCCTGATTGATAGTGTGCTCAATCATATCAAAGGTACTGT
Organism: Huso huso; assembly: GCA_036884735.1. Taxonomy (NCBI): domain Eukaryota; kingdom Metazoa; phylum Chordata; class Actinopteri; order Acipenseriformes; family Acipenseridae; genus Huso; species Huso huso. Next base: position 32,932,820 of record CM072668.1, read on the forward strand.
GTGAAACCTTTTGTTTTCGTGTCTTGAAAAACTGTGTGTTTGTATTATTTGTCAGGTAAACGGCTTAGCCGTCCTGAGAGTGAGTCAGGGAACTTGCAAATGGATAGTTAGTGCTCAAAGAGAGCTAGGTTTTGTTTTCCTTTTGCTTATTGTGTAATAATTACAGTGCATGTCAACACTTTTCTTTCAAATTTGTGTGCTGGGTCATGTTTTAGAAGGGAAACCCTTCAGGAAGATGCTCATCTGTGTGTCTCCATGGCTTGAAGAGTAGTAGGATGACTGTTGCGGACACTGTACTGGTAATGATTGATTGAGTAGGACTTTGTCCTTTTTTGAGGTATCCAAAAGGAAACTTGTAGCAAGCGATGTTCTCATTCTTGGGCCTTTCTGTCATCACATCATGCCATGTAATAAATTCATAGAGGTTCATGTCTTTCAGAGCTTCTGGATGTTTTGGATAGTAGGAGTCAATCCAGGAAGGAAAGTAGATGTCATTTGAGTCTGGGTTTTGTTCCACTAACTTATCAATTTCTTTAGATTTCACCCGATAGCTACGAATCACTGATACATCAACCCACTTGATAGTAGTGTGTGGATCCGTGCCATACAGACCAATGCCTAGAAGATTGTCTGCTGCCTCAAGAGCACCGCATTCTCTGTGCAACATTCCACAGTCTGCTGGCCAGAGACTTTTTTGAATTAATGTCATTTGTGATGCCAAAGGCATAGCTCTTTTCAGATTTTGATAGGTATTTTGTGATGTAGTGGTTGAGGGTTGTAGAGTGTTCACCAATAAAATGACTGGATTGTAGTCGTTAATTCTAACTTGTGCAATATTCCGTGGTAGATCATAGAGTCTGCTGTGAGATCTGAGTGCTCTGCAGCCAGAGATTGCCTCAGCCACATCTCGGATTACCATGATTGATTGTTGTGGTCTGTGAAATCCAAAGCGACAAACTGACACCACACTGGTGTTGGTTTTCTTTGACCTCAGACAGTACTTGTTGCATTTATGGCATTGTTGCACTTTTTTGTGAAACTCCATTAACTGGTGCACCTTCCACACAAAAAGAAGCATGTGGAGATGCTGCATGCCATGGCCCTGGTACTCTCTGTGCCAGAAATAATGTGTAACTTTCCCCAGAGGGACATTTAGAGATGTGATGAAACCCAAGATTGCATTAAACTTGTTATCTATGAACCTGGATGCACTAACAGGATCTCGTGCAACAAGTCACTGATGGATATGTTTTTGAACTGAGGTCCATTCACCTCTTTTTATGTATTTTCCTAAGTCAGTCCAGGTCCATTCTGCGGGGGCTGTGTGAGAAACCACATTGCTGGTCTGTATGGTCTAGTCATAGCATCCACATCACGTCTTGGTTTACGCCAATACTGGGAGTGTTCCTTAAACAACAGAAAATGGTTGTAAGATCAGACTAAGTGGCATCATTGGACACCTGTTGCAACCACTTTGTTGCTGTCATATGTTCCCGGGACAGTGCACCTTACACTTGTGCAAAATGCCCCCATTAATCTATCAAAGGTTAGCCTGATGCTGCAGGTGCAAAATGTATTGCTAATTCAGCCTAAATTGAGCGTGGCATGACTGAAGGCAAGCCTTGACAAAAGGGGTTGGATACAAAGGGGGGGTCCTTTCTGCATGTATTTGTGGCAAAGTGGTTAACAGTGTGCAGGTGCAGGTGCTCAATAAACAGACAGACAATTATAATCCAGGTGCAATGTTATTTAATGATTTGTAATTCCAGTGCCTGACGGCAAAACAAACAGTAAACAATAAATGATGCTAAGTAATACAGCGGTGTGTATTACTTTATTTATAATCCCTGGGTTTGTCCTGAAATAATAGTCCCGTTCTTTATACACCTACACGAAACCCAAAACACATACACAAGTCCGTTAGTGAGTGAATTAGTGCTCGTGGTGCAAATACAGTTCTCCGTGATACAGTGCTGTGACCTTTGGCGACAGCTCCGGATCATGTTAGCTGTCTAATCACAATAAACAAACAGTACAAACAAACAAACAAAACACTCACGTTTTCACCAGTCTCCTTTTAGGTTTGTTCTAACCATTTACTAAGGAACAGATCACCTCACTACCTCCCCTTTATATACCGTCAACCATGACCCCTTGGTTAACGAGCGCACCGCTCCTCCAGTCTCTTACGGATGCCACAACGTTAACCTTCTAAATCAGTGATTTTGAGTACTGTAGCTCTGTCCCCTTTCTAGATGGCGACTTCGTCTAACCCTGGGAATGAACTGTCGGGCCATCTAGTCCACGGTACTCTGTTCCCTTTACTCAGCACCCTCACAGGTCGGGAAGGAGATCTAACACCAAGAATCATTCGATCTCCCACTGCTCAAAGTGGAGCTGAAGAAACACTCGGCTAAATCTACTTTACCCATTACTCCCCCCTCTCAGGAAAAATAATCAGCATTTTGGTAGCCTTTCCCCGCACAGTGTACCATGTGGTACATGAAGGGCTACAATGCCAGATACCACTGAGTTATCCGGCATTGCTGTCCTTCATTGTGCTTAACCACTTGAGTGGGGCGTGGTCTGTGACAAGATCAAATGAATGTCCCAGCAGGTAGTATCGTAAAGAGTGAGTAGCCCATTTAATGGCCAAACACTCCTTTTTGACCATGGAGTAGTTGTGCTCCCGAGGGAACATCTTTTATTGAGGTACAGGATGGGGTGTTCTCTCCGTCTACCGTTTGGGACAAGACTGCACCCAAACCGACATCTGACGATCGGTGTGGAGGATGAATCTCTTGGTGAAGTCTGGAGTGATGAGATTGTTAAGCAGAGTCTCTGTCCCAGAGCGCAGCCAATAAACAATTAATCAATAAATTAACTTCGGGAGATGGTCGCCTTCTGCACAAGGTTTTATCTGACTTCCCCATCCGCGGCTGCCAAACCATAACAAACACAAAAACATTGTATTTTTAAGCACACTATAGCACATTCTTAAATCATACTAAAACACACACCTCTTTTTTAAAATCATAATACATCGTTTTTAAAAAAAGACAAAATACATACACCTGTTTCCAATAACCCAAACAATACAATATTTACAATACATTTATTTACATGCTTCTATTTATGTGCAGGACTTTTCCTCCACCCTGCCACAGCCCTGTATGACGTTTTCTTTCTCTGTGGGTTCTGATGGTACTGTTTTTTTCTTTTTAGTTGTTTGAAAGCCAGGGTCTGTGATGTATGTTTGTTTTGCGTAGTTTCTTTTTGGCTCTGTGTTATCACTGTAACATTCAGAGGGTTTCCATGCATGTTTTTTTTAGCTCGAGACATTTGCTCAAGAAAAATGTCTCGTGTAAAATCTTTTTGAGTTTCCATTCGCCGGTTTATTTTACTCGAGTAAACCGGGCTTTTCACTTGACGTCATGCAAATGAATGGGAAAGGTGGGGGTTGATATGTAAATTAGCTATGCATAAAGTACTCGGGCTGTTTTTGAAGATTATTAGTGACATTTTGTGAAAATGTGGTTTCCATGCGCAGAGAACTGGTACACGAGTGAATCTAAGCTGCTGTAATATAGCAAAATACCCTGTGTCTGCTTGGTTGATAATGTGTTTTACTGCTCTTGCCCAAATTGTTTTTCAAATGTCATTATTGGGGTGTCATGTCGTTAGTACTGAATACTGTTTCAACTAATTTATCTTACGACTCATTAATTAAAAATTAACACGGAGGTATAAAATGAAACTGACCAACAGGTATTGCAGATCACTATGGATGAGAACCGGAGGTGACTTTATATATATTTCCCTTTCATTCAGGCAATACAGCATATAGAGGATCAGGTGATGCTGTGTGTAGTACCCTGGCTTAGAAACCCTACCCGTCCGGATGGCTGACAGCTGCTTGGGCAAATACGGCTAGTGGGCACTTGAAAGAGAGGTGGCGGATACTGATGAAATGGACTGAAGTGCAGCATTAGTTCATTCCCAAAATTGCCACTGCCTGCTGTATCCTGCACAAATTGTCAACAACAAAATGAGGTGTTCAGGAATCAGTGGCTGCCTGTGAGACAGACGGGGAAGGTTACCAGTGTTGCCAAGTCTCACGAGAAAAAAAAGCGATACTGCCTTTCAAAACAAGCCCAAAACAAGCGAACCCATGTTAGAGTATAGGTGTGTATGCAAATTCCAACCTGCGACTCTGAAAACAAGCTCAATCCGCTTTTATTATAAAGCAGACTTGGCAACTGTGAAGGTTACCTCAGCCAGTTTCAATTGGACAGCAGCGATCTGAGGAGGCTCGTGCTGTCAGAGATGCTCTCCTTTTTTTTAAGTTGTGTTGGATTTACTGTTGTGTTAAATATTAATGATGCAAACAAATAAAACACAATCAATCGTTCATTGCCATTTTATTTGGTCAGTTCTGAGGGGCATCAACAACTTAATGGATGTTGTTGCTGTTTTTTGAATCGAGCTGGCTCATGACATCCAATTCACCAACTATATTTATTAATGTGGAAGGCAGACAGCGTTGTCTTTGGACATAGCTGGGATCAAAAAAAAAATATGGAAATTAATTCAGTTAGACATTTTCACTTAATTTCATTTGCTCTTCGTGTTTAACTTTAGCGTAGTTTTTTTACAGCAAGGGTATTCTCAAACAGCTGCTTTAATACTATAACAAGGTGTAGCAGGGTGGTAGTAAGCGTGCTGATTTAAATGAATGTATTTATTTTTAGAACGGGGTCCCCCTCCGCCCCTGTATTATTTTGTATTTGTTTTGTATTATTATTATTATTATTATTATTATTATTATTATTATGATGATGATGATTTATTTATTATGTATAGAAGACGGCGAAGCGCCGCGGGTTTTGTTATTGTTTATTATTGTTTTTATAGATGACGGCGTAGCCGAATGTTTGTTTGTTTTTGTATTGAGTAGCGTGGATGGGAAGGCCCATCCACACAGTAATTAGAAAGCTTGTGCAGAAGGTGTCCATCTCCCGAATTAATTAAGGGATTAATTTTGTTGCTAATCGGGAGATGGTCACCTGAATATAAAAGCCTGCAGCTCTCGGCACTTGGGGTGGGTGTCTGAGGAGGGTAGAAAGTGAGGAGGAGGAGAGCGGAAGCGAAAACTAAAACTTAAAAGAATATACATAGGAACAGTGAAGGCAATCTGCCCAGCCTGACCTGTGTTGTTTCATTTATTTTGTGTTTGTGATTTGTTTTTGTTGAACTATTTATTTTGCTCTGTGAGCACAGTTTCTTTTTGTTAAAATATTTGATTTATTTTTGCATTTAAATAAAACAGCAGCCAACCGCCTCTTTCTTTTCAAACTGCAGTGCCTGGTGTCAGAGTTCTTCCTTCCTGCTTCTGTCTGACGTCACCGCCCAGCCACCCTGTCACACAAGGGAATAATGCAGTTCATGGTAAGTGGTATTATACAGAACTGTAAACCCACAAGAGATATACAACATGACAGACCAGACATAGCAAAAAATGTTTTTAAAACATTGGGGCATGATGGGCGTGCTGTTGTAAAATATTTTTTTGTGGCTCTGGTTCTTGATAGAGTTGTGCCTTCTCCTGCTGTATTTTCTGCTGTGGTTCACAGTAATGCCAATCTGGCTGTTTGTGAAACAGTGGGAAATAATTGCAGTGTTGTTGTGATTGTGTTGTTTTGGCTGTAGGTCCCAATGGCATCATTGTTCCTGGTGTAGAGGTTTTGGCATGTGGCGCATGGTGATGCTGATGCTGTTGCTGTGTTTGACTGACTGAAGCATGACAGTTCTGCTCCGTGAGCTTTGGTGGATCTTGATGTGTCTGAGCGATGACTGGAGCACAATAGTACTGTTCACGAGGCTTTGGTAGTTCTGGTGTAGCGTTTGTTGTTGGTTTTGCTGCAGTTCGATGTGTTATTGAACTTTCTGTTAGTTTTTTTTTTGGTGACTTATTGTTCATGTACATTTATCCTTTTGTTGTTTGTGTTTTCTTATTTTTTTTAGGAGAACGGCATGATAGCAACCATATTTCAAACCAGTTGTTAGCACCTGGGAGAATGAAAAGGAAATGTCCATATTGTCATTCAAAGTAGTTTAGCATGTCAATTAAATGTGTATATATATATATATATATATATATATATATATATATATATATGTATATACATACACAGTGCCTATAAAAGTCTACACCCCCTTTCACAATTTTCACCTTTTGTTGCCTTATAGCCTGGAATTAAATGCATTAAAATAGTTTTTTCTTTCATTTATCTACACATCCTACCCCACAACTTCCAAGTGAAAAAAATATTCTAGAAATTTGTAGAAAATTAATTAAAAATAAAAACTGAAATAGCTTGGTTGGATAAGTGTCCACCCCCCTTGTAATAGCAATCCTAATTAGCTCAGGTGCCTTCAAAATCACACACCAAGTTAAGTGGCCTCCACCTGTGTTAAATTGTAGTGATTCACATGATTTCAGGATAAATTCAGCAGTTCCTGTAGGTTCTCTCTGCTGGGTAGTGTATTTCAAAGCAAAGACTCAACCATGAGCACCAAGGCGCTTTCAAAAGAACTCCAGGACAAAGTTGTTGAAAGGCACAGATCAGGGCATGGGTATAAAAAAATATCAAAGACCTTGAATATCCCTTGGAGCACGGTCAAGACGATTATTAAGAAGTGGAAGGTGTATGGCACCACCAAGACCTTGCCTAGATCAGCCGTCCCTCTAAACTGGATGACCGAGCAAGAAGGAGACTGATCAGAGAGGCTACCAAGAGGCCAATGGCAACTTTGCAAAAGCTATAGGCTTTTATGGCCAAGACTGGTCAAAGTGTGCATGTGACAACAATATCCCAAGCACTCCACAAATCTGGCCTGTATGATAGAGTGGCAAGAAGGAAGCCATTACTCAAGAAAGCCCACCTTGAATCCCGTTTGAAGTATGCAAAAAAACACTCAGGAGATTCTGTAGCCATGTGGCAAAAGTTTTTGTGGTCTGACGAAACTAAAATGGAACTTTTTGGCCTAAATGCAAAGCGTTATGTTTGGCGCAAACCCAACACAGCGCATCACCCAAAGAACACCATCCCTACTGTGAAGCATGGTGGTGGCAGCATGAGATTATGGGGATGTTTCTCATCGGCAGGGACTGGGGCACTTGTCAGGATAGAAGGGAAAATGAATGGAGCAAAGTACAGAGAAGTCCTTGAGGAAAACCCTCTGCAAAGAAAAGCTGAAACTGGGACGGAAGTTCACCTTTCAGCATGACAACGACCCAAAGCACACAGCCAAAGCTACACTGGTGTGGCTAAGGAACAAAAGGTAAATGTCCTTGAGTGGCCCAGTCAGAGCCCCGACCTAAATCAATCAAAATTTGTGGCATGACTTGAAGATTGCTGTCCATCAACGCTCCCCAAGGAACTTGACAGAGCTTGAACAGTTTTGTAAAGAAGAATGGTCAAATATTTCCAAATCTAGGTGTGCAAAGTTGGTAGAGACCTATCCCAACAGACTCACAGCTGTAATTGCTGCCAAAGGTGCTTCCACCAAGTATTAACTCAGGGGGGTGGAGACTTATCCAATTATGATCTTTCAGTTTTGTATTTAATATATATATTTTTTCTCAATAAAGACTTTTTCCCCTAAACAGTGTGGAGTATGGTGTGTAGATCAGTGGAAAAAAATCCTTATAAATGCATGAAACTCTGAGGCACTGACACAACAAAATGTGAAAAAAGTTCAAGGGGGTGTAGACTTTCTATAGGCACTGTATATATTGCTTTTGTGAAAGGACATTTCTTTAGTTGTATAAAAAGTATGCATTTTTTAATGTGCCCATTTGTGGTTTGTACATTTATTATTATTATTATTATTATTATTATTATTATTATGTATTTGCTTGGCAAACACCCTTATCCAGGGTGAGTTACAGAGGTAACAAATTATTACAATATAGTTAAAAGCAAGTAAAAATTAAGAAGGACAGTTACATTAAGGTACATTTACAAAAAAAAGTACAGCTGCATTTAAGACAATTACAATTAAGAGCCAATTGAGCAGGTGGAAGAAGTGCAAAAAACACTGAAGTGCAGGTACAAAGAATAAAGAATACATGTTTATTGTTAAAATATATGTATTTGTCACAGGTGACGAACCGCGGTGTTTGTGTGTTGTAATTTTGTTTCTCACTGTGTGCACTGTGGACTGTTTTTGTTGAATCTGCTGCACTGAAACCCTTGTTTTTATTTTGACTGCACTATCTGTGCTACCCACTGCACTTTCACTAGCACTGTTGAGTAGGTCCTGCCTTAAGCATACTGCCGCGACTGGTGATTGGGTGAGCAAGGGGAAGGGGTTGTATAAAGGGGGTGGCTAGAGAACCAGGAAGAGGAAGCACCAGGGAGGGGCATGGAGGCATGGAGGCATGGGGGCATGGGGGCATGGGGGCATGGGGGCATGGAGGCATGGAGGCATGGAAGGATGGAGGCATGGAGGCATGGAGGCATGGAGGCAGGGAAGGATGGTTCTCTGAGTAAATGGCATTTGGAAGAAGGCGGCTCTAAAAGTGGTGGTGTGGAATAGGAATGGGAGCTTTGTAACTTTTAGATCATTTTTGGATATTGGGACTTCATCGGAGCACAGGTAATACAACCATTTGTTTCAGGACTTTGTTTCTTTGTGGTTGGATTGGGACTGTGTTTTGTTTATCTTTGCTGCAATTGTTTCCTTTTTGGTTTCTTTTTTTGGCTGTATTACCTCTCTCCTAGTCTGTATACTGCACCTTATTTGACTCTACCTGGCGCATAACTATTATTATACAAAGAAGGAAGAGACTGACGGTTTTATGTGTTGTGTACTTATACTGTTATATAACTTACCGTATTTAAATAATGAGACAGAGACTGGTGTGGCTGATCAATGCTGTTTAACAACGTAAAAAAAAAAAAAAAACACTGCAGTGCGCAGACTCAATTAGTATCATTAACTATACTTTAGTTTCAGCTCAGCAGTTTCACTACTGCTCAGTATATAACAGTTCCTCCTTCTAAGATTTCAATTACCCCTTTTTGTTAATTATTTGGAATGTCTCTTATTTCTATTTTTATTTTGCAAATGTCCTTTTATTTATTTATTTATTTATTTTAAAGGTCCAATCTCTTTGGTGGATTATGTATTCTTGTAGGATAACGTTTCTCCAAAACTGGTACTGGTTCCTGGCTTCTAATTAAAGTACTTCCTTCAGATGGCATCTCTGCCTCATGCTGGTTCTCCACATTGTTGGTAGAGGTGGGGCCCTCTTCTGTAGATGACGAAGGAACAACATCGTCTTGTGAATCCTCTTCTGATACAGCAGTAGATTCTCGTAGCTGATCGATATGGCGGTGCCACACCACGTTGGAGCAACTTCCACCATGTATGACAATGGTCCTCTTCGTTCTTTGACTTTAGCAGGAATCCATTTCTGATTTCCCGATAGTTCCTTGCTAACACTGGCTGACCTGGCTCTAGTTGTCGTGTCTCAGTGGCGTGCTTCATCTGTCGGTTCCTGAACTTCACGGCGAACATTTGGTTTTAACAAGTCCAATCTCGATCTCAAATTTCGACCAAGAAATAACATTGCAGGGAGTTTGGTTTGTTGTAGCATGTGTTGCATTGCGGTGGCGAACAAGAACAGGCAAGTTTCTGCTGCAGTGTTCCGTTCTCACCCGTCATGACTCTGAGTGCTTGCTTTAGTGTTTGAACAAATCTCTCCATAATCCATTTGTGGAAGGATGATACGAGCTGAGGTGATGTGGCCGAATTCCATTTTTCTTTAAGAATGTCTGAAACTCTTCAGCTGTAAATTGTGGTCCGTTGTCGCTAACTAGCTGTTCAGGAACTCCAGTTCTGGCAAACAGACATCTTAGCACATCTATTGTATGCGCCGATGTAGTAGAGTTCATAACAAACACTTCTGGCCACTTGGAACATGCATCAACTACAACCAGGTAAGTATTTCCCATGAATGGCCCAGCAAAGTCGATATGCACTCGCTGCCACGGTGTTGCTGGCCATTCCCAAGGGTGTAGAGGTGCTGCTTTGGGCATGTTTTTGTACGTTGACATCAGAGCACCCTTTTACAAGCTGTTCTATTTGCTGGTCAATTCCTGGCCACCAGACAAAGCTTCTGGCGAGAGTCTTCATTTTGACTACTCCCAAGTATCCTACGTGTAGTTCTTCTAGCACTTTTGATCTCAGTTTGTTAGGAATAACTATCCTCATACCCCATGATGCATCCATTATCAATCGTTAGCTCATCTCTCACGCTGATAATATGGAGAAAGCTGTTGGTTTTTAGAATATCTCCAGCCTTTTTGAGTAGCTTCAAAGACTTGAGCTAATATTGCATCTCTTCTGGTCTCTTTCTGTATCATTGCTGCGGTCACAGGAAGGCTTTCAATTTTGGGCAAGCGTGAAAACATCTACAGGTTCACTGTCCACAGCATTCTTGTTGTCATGCTCTAAAGGTAAGCGAGACAAACCGTCTGCGTTTGCATGGCTCAGAGTCCTTTTAAACTCAATGTCATAGCTGTGGCCTCCTAAGAACAAAGCCCAACGTTGCATTCGTGCGCTGCGGTTGCGGAATTCCTTTTAGGTGGGTTGAAGGAAATCAGTGGCTGGTGATCCGTCACCAGTGTGAACTTCTTGCCATATAGATATTGATTGAGCGGCTTTCGCCCCCAAACCAGACTCAATGCTTCCCTGTCTATCTGGGCATAGTTCCGCTCTGCCATTGAAAGCGATCTAGATCTGCGAGGCTATGGCCTCTCACTTCCATCTGCCATGACATGTGACATTACAGCTCCTATCCCATAAGGTGAAGCATCACAAGCAAGCTTAACAGGTAGTGATGGGTCATAGTGAGTGAGCACTGTGTCAGATATGACGAGATTCTTTGCGTCTTGAAAAGCTCGCTCACATTCTTTTGTCCATAGCCATTTGCGTCCATTCTGTAGGAGCTGATGTAACGGATGGAGTACAGTCGCTAGGTTTGGCAAGAACCTGTTGTAGTAATTGACAAATCCTAGAAAGGATCGTAACTGTGAGACATCTTGTGGGTGGGGAGCTTTCAGAACAGCCTTGATCTTCTCTTGGCATTTATGCAGTCCCAAGGAATCAATGATGTGTCCGCAGTATCGACAGATGATTTGAAGAATTCACATTTCTCCGCGTTTTGCTCCCAGTCCATAGTCTTCCAGTCTCTTTAAGACTTTCCTGAGGTTTTCCAAGTGTTCCTCTTCATTGGCTCCTGTCACAATAATATCGTCCAAATAGCACTGTGTGCCTGGGACCTTTGTAAAACCTGGTCCATGGCACGCTGCCAAATTGCAGGAGCTGAAGCCACGCCAAACACTAGCCTATTATATTGGTATAGGCCCTTATGTGTGTGAAATGGTCAGGTACACTTTGGATTCTTCTTCCATCTCCATTTGCAGATATGCTTCAGCCAGATCAATTTTACTGAATCGCTTCCCCTGATAAGTTTGCAAAATGTCTTCTATTCTTGGCAGTGGATATTGTTCTGCTTGTAGCACTGGATTGATGGTGACTTTAAAATCACCGCACACCCTTACTGCTCCATTTTCTTTGCTACAGGAACAATTGGTGTTGCCCATTGACTCCAGTCTACTTTTTGATAAAATCCCCTGCTGCCTCTAGTCTGTCTAGCTCTGCTTCGACCTTCTGTCGAATTATTTATGGTACTGGTGGCTTTTTATGAAACTTGGGAGTAGCTCTGTCTGTAAGCACAATCTTCCCCTTTATATGCTTCAGAGTCCCTATGCAGTCTTCAAACACTGGTGCTGCTTGCTCCAACAGCTTGTTTAGTTTCATTTCGTAGACTTTATGACCGGTTGAGAGAATTGCAGATTTTTTAACACCTCAATCTAACTGAATTTTCCGGAGCCAGTCACGTCCCCAGAGAGCTGGTCCGCCTTTCTTAACAATATACAGGTCAAATGTGCACTGCTGATTGTTGTATTGTACCATTACTGGCATTACTCAAGAGGAACAATCTTTTCCCCAGTGTATGTCTTCAGTAGTACCATAGTCTTCTTCAGTTTAGCATTTCTGAAGAGCTTCTCAAATTCCCATTGAGACATAACAGAAACTGCAGATCCAGTATCTAACTCCATCTTCACAGTCTGCCCATTTACTTGGGGTGAGAGCCAGATTGCATTTTGTCACCTCCATTCATACTGTAAATTTCTAAGCTAGCCAGTCCATTATCACTGTCAGAATCAGCACTGTCTTCATCTACAGCATGTACCTTTCTATTTTTCTTACTGTATTTTTGAGTCTTGTCTTCTTTTGTATTTTCTTTATTTTCCATGAACGGCAAGCCCTCTGTATATGCCCTTTTTTTGCATTTCCCTACAGACTTCATTCCTAAATCTGCATTCAAATGGAGTGTGTGAGCCTCTTCCACAACAGTAGCATACATCAGCTTGCACTGTATGTGTAGGTTTTGCCACGTCTTAGCAGCCATTTTGTTAACGTTAGCCACAGGCTTGACTCCGCTTGCAATTCAATTGTGTCTTTAGCAGCTATTTCCATTAATATTGCTACTTCAACAGCACGTTTAAACGTGAGATCTGCTTCAGTTAACAGCCTTTTCTGTATGCTTTCTTTTTTAAAATTCCGCATACTAATCTATTCTCCTTCGTTTTGGTTTAGTTTGTGAAATAGGAACCTTTCAGCTATCAATAGCGGTTTAGGCGACAGGTGAGTCTGCATAATCTGTACAATTTCTGCAAAGCTTTACTTGCTGGTTTTCAGGAGCCGTTAAACTTCTCAATAGGCTGTAAGCCTTTCCTCCCATTACACTCAATAAGCTGGTACTTGTTTTTTCGTTTGCAATATCATTAACGGTAAAATACTGTTCAAACCTTTCAATATACCTTATCCAGTCATCCGCGGTGCTGTCAAAAGCATCTATTTTCCCAATATATCCAGCCATTATATTATGCACTTTGTACTCACTGTCGTTCCCTGGGTTTTTTTTTTTTTTTTTTTTAACGGGTTATCGTATCAAAATCCTCGTCGCCAACTGTTGTGTACTTATACTGTTATATAACTTACCGTATTTAAATAATGGACAGAGACTGGTGTGGCTGATCAATGCTGTTTAACAACGTAAAAAAACCCCAAAACAACGCACTGCAGTCGCATGACTCAATTAGTATCATTAACTATACTTTTGTTTCAGCTCAGCAGTTTCACTACTGCTCAGTATATAACATTATGTAAAAAAGGGTTGTTTTTTAACAAATTTTATTGTATTTGCTTTTTTGTGTGGGCTCCTTGTTGTTTTGTGTGTTCCCTCTTCGTGCTGCTCTCACTGAGATTTGTGGACTGGTGGGACGGGGCTGCCACCTGGGAGGAGGAAAAGGAGAGAGATAGTGGCATAGTGTTGTCGTGGTGGTGGTGGACTATTTACCAGGACGAATGCAGCAGTTGGGGATACGGTACTGGGAACCTGAAAAGACACAAGCAAGGGGGTAGTATTCTGATTACATTCATTGTGTGATTTCATATTACATGTGTACAACTGGGAGGAGTCTAGCAGCTACTTACCATGTGCATTGTCCCGGACCACCACTGGGGCAGTTGATGACAGCTGATACTTACGGTTCCAGAGTCCAGGAGAGAGTAAGCCCGGTGATGCAGGTTCCATTCGGGGCTGGGGAGACAAGAGGTGGAGACACGCAAGGCAAGTCCAGCTAAGGGAAGTATTTCCGGATTTCGGAGGAATTGTGAATCTGCTTACCTGTATTTCCTCTTTCCTGAAAGCTACTTTTTGACCTTTCCTAGGTTCCTGGGATCTCCCCTCTAGAGTCAGCGGCAGATTGTAGGACGGTACCGGCGGGTGTGGCACCTTCTGGAGGACCACGATCTGAGGCAGGGACGGTGGGGGGGAGAGTAACATTGAATTATTGTAATTCAATCAGCCTTTTGTAACAGGCATCTACTGTCTTTCGTTTGTGTGCGTATATCTTGTCTACTTATAGAACGTTGGCAGAAATATTGTGAACAAAATCTGTTGTGGCAGATTACAAGGAGTTTGTTCATGTCCCAGGATACCGAGCAGGCGGCCATTCTAGCTCATGAAGTCCCATGGCATTGTGGGACATTACGTCTAACTTCACGTAATGTGGCACAGTTGTATAGTTGAAGTACATAAATAGTTGTAAATACAATCTAATTTTATTTAGAAGTATTCCAAAACAATAAAGCAACAGAAATGACAGTTAAACACATACGATCACAATATATTGGAATAAACCATGGTTCCCGCAGGCAGGGGCTTCTCACAGGCGGGGTAAAACCGGGACCTCTCTCGCACTGAAGCATAGCGGGCGATACCACTGTACTAAAGAGCCTGCTGTGTTGCAGAAGCAGATATCGGGGGCTTATGTCTTGATGTGCGACTACATCACCTATCAGCCCTGTATTAACTGCCAAGCACCAGCTGACGCTAGATAAACTACATTCTGTAGTATTGTACCTCCACATAACTGTGTTTGTGCACTTGCTCTAGTGGCTCTTAATTGTAATTGTGTTATATGCAACAATAAGTTATCACTTTCAGCGCCTGACTATAAATTTACTTGTATTAAATTGTACTTGCTCTTAAATGCAACAGAGTCACTTATAATAGGACCTGGGTTTTACGTCTCATGCGAAGCTTGCAATGCAAATTCCCTAGCTTTCACGCCACAAAGTTTGTACCTCCATTTCACAACATTTACAAGTAATATAGCAGTAATGTTACAGTTTTTAACAGGAAGATTTTGTAAATAATGATTATGTATTATCCTTATTGTATTGAAAGCTTTCATCTGATTTTGCAAACTATCATAATAAGTTTGATCCATTCATTTAATATAGTGTAACATTTTCAAAAAAAAAATTTTTTGCTTGCGATGCGTGCGACTAGTCCATTTTAAAATGTCAATAAAGCATTTAATATAAATGATACAGACGTAAAATATAAATGGATTCCTAATATATTTCCATGTTGACAAAACAAGTTAATTGTCATTAAACTTGGATGTCCTGTAATATACAGTGCCTTGCGAAAGTATTCGCCCCTTGAACTTTGGAGCCTTTTGCCACATTTCAGGCTTCAAATATAAAGATATGAAACTGTAATTTTTGTGAAGAATCAACAACAAGTGGGACACAATCATGAAGTGGAACGAAATTTATTGGATATTTCAAACTTTTTTTTTAACAAATAAAAACTGAAAAATTGGGTGCAAAATTATTCAGCCCCCTTAAGTTAATACTTTGTAAGCCACCTTTGCTGCGATTACAGCTGTAAGTCGCTTGGGGTATGTCTCTATCAGTTTTGCACATCGAGAGACTGAAATTTTTGCCCATTCCTCCTTGCAAAACAGCTCGAGCTCAGTGAGGTTGGATGGAGAGCATTTGTGAACAGCAGTTTTCAGTTCTTTCCACAGATTCTCGATTGGATTCAGGTCTGGACTTTGACTTGGCCATTCTAACACCTGGATATGTTTATTTGTGAACCATTCCATTGTAGATTTTGCTTTATGTTTTGGATCATTGTCTTGTTGGAAGACAAATCTCGTCCCAGTCTCAGGTCTTTTGCAGACTCCATCAGGTTTTCTTCCAGAATGGTCCTGTATTTGGCTCCATCCATCTTCCCATCAATTTTAACCATCTTCCCTGTCCCTGCTGAAGAAAAGCAGGCCCAAACCATGATGCTGCCACCACCATGTTTGACAGTGGGGATGGTGTGTTCAGGTGATGAGCTGTGTTGCTTTTACGCCAAACATAACGTTTTGCATTGTTGCCAAAAAGTTCGATTTTGGTTTCATCTGACCAGAGCACCTTCTTCCACATGTTTGGTGTGTCTCCCAGGTGGCTTGTGGCAAACTGTAAACGACACTTTTTATGGATATCTTTAAGAAATGGCTTTCTTTCTTGCCACTCTTCCATAAAGGCCAGATTTGTGCAGTATACGACTGATTGTTGTCCTATGGACAGAGTCTCCCACCTCAGCTGTAGATCTCTGCAGTTCATCCAGAGTGATCACGGGCCTCTTGGCTGCATCTCTGATCAGTCTTCTCCTTGTATGAGCTGAAAGTTTAGAGGGACGGCCAGGTCTTGGTAGATTTGCAGTGGTCTGATACTCCTTCCATTTCAATATTATCGCTGCACAGTGCTCCTTGGGATGTTTAAAGCTTGGGAAATCTTTTTTTTTGTATCCAAATCCGGCTTTAAACTTCTCCACAACAGTATCTCGGACCTGCCTGGTGTGTTCCTTGTTCTTCATGATGCTCTCTGCGCTTTAAGCGGACCTCTGAGACTATCACAGTGCAGGTGCATTTATACGGAGACGATTACACACAGGTGGATTCTATTTATCATCATTAGTCATTTAGGTCAACATTGGATCATTCAGAGATCCTCACTGAACTTCTGGAGAGAGTTTGCTGCACTGAAAGTAAAGGGGCTGAATAATTTTACCCCAATTTTTTCAGTTTTTTATTTGTTAAAAAGTTTGAAATATCAATAAATTTCGTTCCACTTCATGATTGTGTCCCACTTGTTGTTGATTCTTCACAAAAATTACAGTTTCATATCTTTATGTTTGAAGCCTGAAATGTGGCAAAAGGTCGCAAAGTTCAAGGGGGCCGAATACTTTCGCAAGGCACTGTACATATGTGTGGGTAAAAGTGCCTGGGGGTCTGCAAAAAAATACAGAAGAAGAAGTTTTGCTGATAACTTGGCACAAGGAACTACTGTTCCTCTCAATCTAAGAAGAAGCCAGCAGTAATAAACTGGGAATGTTATTAGGAGTAGGAGGAAAGCAGCCATGACTCCCTGAACAGGATTGATCTTTATAGGAAATCTAGGGTACTGCCACGTCTGAGTTGTTTCAACACCATTCAGATTGTTTCTGGATGACTCTAAACTCTCTAGCATTACATAATCTCCTTTTGGAATGTATCTTGCTTTCATTTAAATCCAACGGCAGAATGACTGGGCAAATCACACTCTTCCAAATTACAACGCATTGCTATACAGATGCAGAGATTGATCTATGTGTAACAGTCTGTGGTATTTTGATACACTGCTGTTCCCTGCTGCCATCAGTCGTATTGGGTAAATACCAAGCTAAGTCATAAAATATTGGAACCTCCACAACACTTGAAATTAATAACCACTGCAAATTTTTTGTCAACTCCACAAACATTGAACTGGCGCTGACTGAGTGCTGCTATTGGTTGCTAGGGTGACCGCGTCTCTGTCGGCTTCTGTTAACATTTCTAATGGCTGGCCTTTTGTAGTGCATGCCAGTACCTTCACTTCACGCTGTAAGAAGATTTCCATTCCCAGGCAAAAAATAATGGTTACTTGACAAAAAAATAATACATTTACTGGTGTTCAAATAGCAGACTTTTTGTGACACCACAAAAAGTTGTTTTTTTATGCAGAACTGCAAACAAGCATACAAGTAAATGCCGGTGACATTGTGGGTTTATGGGGTCCAGTTACTGTAGAGCAGCAGATATTACTGTATGTATGTTTATGTTACACATACATAAAACAGGAGATTGCTGAAACTTCAGCAAATGTTATTAGCCTGTGGAGACAAGCAAACCGTTGTTGAAACAGTTTCTATGGAGGGCTGTGCAGCGTGTGTGGTTCACATTGTCTTGCATTAATATCAAGGTCACATTTACTAAATGTTCTTTTACAGTATCAAACATAGTGCAGTTCGTAATATATTTTACCCAAAACTTCACTTTTAGGTTCAGTAAATATTAACACATACATTATTTTACAGCAACACGCTCTCATCTAAGATACATATAAACAACTGTATAGTAGAAACTGCTATTCATATCAGTAACAAGAAATACCATGTCAGATACTATACATCGTATGTGTGACAGGTTCTGCAAAGTTAATGGTATGTTTTAAACTGGGGACTGGGCGAATAAAAAAACATATATTTTGAATTTGTTTGGCAAGGATGGGGTTAAAATATTATCAGGGGATCAGTTAAGGCCAGCCATAAAGGTGGAGCCAACTTCTTTTTGTTTGAGAGTGGTTTGGAGAAGGAGTTTAAGAAGAGAAGACTGAGGTCTAGATAAAGGATTGTTCATGTTTTACAACCGTAAACAGGCGCCGAGGGTTCTGAATTCTTGGATGGGATTTATAAAACACACACAATGGCATAAACATGCAATTAATACGTGATTTGCGGGGGCAATGTCTCTCTGCGCTTTGTGGGCAAGGTGATGTGGGAGACTTGTCTGCAGCAAGAAGGAGACATCGTTTTCAAGGACAAAGAAACTTTTAATAACATTTTGCAGAGAGCTAATTTTTTAACCCTTCTGATCAAGTCAGTTTGTAAATTGCGGTTTATAATACCGTATTGTTTTGCAAACTCCAATTTTCAATACATGTTTCATAGCTTGCATGACAAAAAAGAAAGTCTGCAAATAGAGAATATAGAATCCGTGTAAAAAAAAGGTTCTAGAAGCACCTAAAAAGGTCTCCCCACAGTGGCAAAGCAAGGTTCTAACGAGAGACTTTACTTCTAGAGTGTAGGCATTATTATAAGAATGGTGGAGGAGATTAAGAAAAGAAGGAACGATATTCTGAGGCGCACTAAAGAAAAAAAAAGTCATATACATGTAATACAATGAGGGCTCATCCTCCACCGTTATTTTAGTAATGTCTACAGAAATTATGTTTTGTAATATGGTATTCTGGTATTTAACAATGCGGTTCATGCAGTATTGTTAAATTTGAGTTTGAAAGAAAACTGTAAACAAAAAAAAAAAAAAAGGACAGAGGG